>JBBMJZ010258836.1:0-18630 GCA_037833815.1 Zingiber zerumbet
TTGCCATAGTTTTGACGCTGGCTGGCAACCTAACGCAACCCTCCTCCTTTATCCGGGCTTGGGACCGGCCATGACCGATCATCATGGGCGGAGTTGCTTGAGTGAATTGATAAATGTGAAAAAGAAAAAGGTTAAAATGTTATCAAAATAACTAAATTGGCAAATAAGTCATTTCAAGATTACTTGTAATTCTAAAACAATTGTTAGGTTTGTGCTCATACGGACAAGACCAAAAAATCTAATCAACCACCATCAGCTACAAGATTTAAGTGACAAATTATCTAGATTTTCTTCAAACTGTTTTTTTTTTGGGACAAAAGTAATCTATTGAATCCAAAAACAAGAACTACAACTCATGTCTCTAACAATTTGAGGTCAAGAAGATGGATTTTATTCCACGATAAATTCTATGAAAAATTATTTATCTAATAATAGTTGAATCATTCAGACTTAAGTTTTAATTGTGTTTACTCAAATTTTTTAATCTTTTGTCCATTACACATTGCAGTCCGACTGATGGAAGTAGTTTAACTATGAAGCTTAAGAATTTCTCTTTAAACAAATTCTCATCAGCTGAACTTATTTTCTCTCTTTATCATCTATTTGGATTGTGGAACTTCTCAAGGATAGTAATCTTTTCATTTAATCTCTCCTACCTCGCGCATTCATCTCAACTTCCTATAACAAAATGCACAAAACAAACTGTTCAGCCAATTGATTCACATTTTACAACAGATGTTGTTTAATGCCTGCATACCAAGTACATAAAACACCTAATTGAATCAAGAACACTGGAATTCTATGATTTGAAGCCTTAAAGGTTCATTTTAAGCTACCACGCTTGCTGTCATGATGCTCCTCAAAGAAAAGCTAAGTCTAAAGGTTTATATTGTAAATCATTTTGAAGAATTTTTAAATTGTGAATAATAAATTGTAAAGTTCAAATAAAAAATTCTAATTAATTCAGAATAGTTTGGATATCCAAAATAGTAAAATATTATAATATTTCATTGAATTGTATACAATAATAATAGCATAGATGAAGGTAATGTAACTTCATAACAAGAATATATTCATATCTTACATCACAATAAAGGGCAGCCCGTGCATGAAGCTCTCGCCAATGTGGGGTCCAGAAAAGGGTTTATTATACGCAATCTTACTCTACTTTGTAATAGACTATTTCCGAGACTCAAACAACTTTACAGTTGCTCTAAGGCTCCCTTCATCTTGCATCACAATGTCAAATTATATTATATTTCAGTCCATAAAGACAGATGAATGCAGCAAGAGGAAATTTTACCATCAAATGCTTTACACTAAGAATATTCATCATCATCAAATGAAAGTCAGACTTCACTATGACATGATTTTTATGTCATCATCAACTTCACTCTAGCTATTATTTTGTATATGGATATGATAAGACATGTTATCCTCAGTTATTTATAAGCATAGTTCGTAAGATTGTGATCCTATGCAAGATCGATTTGGGGTTAGGATCAGATCAGATCGGTTGAGATAGAATCGTAGAATCATATAATCCCACCAAAAACTCTTGAAATTTTATGGTACATGATTAACAATTAAAAAATTTGTATATACATAGATTAATAATTTTGCATAAATGCAACCATCGACAGTCAACCCCACAAATAACATTATTACATAATAGTGATTATTTTGTAGGCTAGTTCTAACAACGAATTTTTTAGGGAAGATAGAAAATTGCCAAATAAAGATAATGCCCTAACAACAACTAAACAATTATTTAAATAATCTCAAAACCCTAACGATGCAAAAGACGAAAAAAAACCTTAATAAAAAGGACTAAAATTCCTCGGAAACTCATAAAAGGCTTTAAATGACATTTTTTGGGCCTAGAACAGGGTCATTACACCCTATAATAAATGTAGATCGCTGAACGAACTTCGATTTGATATCTTAAAAGTCCCATGATTCAACCCGTGTCAAAAGTTATGGTTTCTCAAAGCTTAACCGATCTTGCTCCGATCTTACTCCAATCCTACCAATTCCACCGATTCTGCACCAATCCCACTGCAAAACACAATCCCAAACAATCCTGTGGATACTTCCAGATCGTAGGATCGTGCGATCCTACGATCTGGATCGTGATTTTGCAAACTATGTTTATAAGTGTCAAGTCCACCTTGGCTCTAGTCCCTTGTTCCCACATGACAAAATTTGGTTGTTTATTTTCTTAATGGGTTATATTTATTATTTATATATATTTTTAACTTTAATAAGTTTTCTTACTTATTTTGAAAATCTTATTTTATTTGGATTAAATCGTATTGAATAGAACCCAATACTAGCAGTTCTTTTCATTTTCATTTCATATGAAAGAACTATAAAGTGAAATGTCTCATATGAATCATGAATACTGACTATTAAGTATTAGAACTGCATTGCATAAGCTCATCATCAATTTTTAGTGAAATTACATAATATCTCAAGAACACGTGTGGAGATTCAGAAAGGACTTGTGAAGAATAGAAGTGAACTTACAGTTGCTAAAATGTGTAGCAGTTAAGATAGCGGATTTCTCATGTTGCTTGAGATCTGCCTCCATTTCTCTGATCTATAACATGGCCATATTAGAACAACAATATTATCAGCAAACTAAGTGGTTCGTGACATTAGAATTAGTCACATACAACTGATAGTTGCATAAAAATGTAACACCTATACATATATCCACAACATAGTTTGACCCTGTTTTCAGCAGTTATTTTCAACTTACGTTGATGAAATCGCTTGTGGTACCTGTAACAAAATTTTAACTTACTTTATGCACAACTATCACAATTACCCCCAACTTTAGATACATTGACGAACAGTGAATTAGTCATTGCAAATAAAACTTTGAATGTTTAGTAGATAGAAATTTGTCAATATCCAAGTTAAGGCTTAGTGAAACTTGATATCATGATTTACAATGTGATGATGGATAGATCATGCCAAGATAAAGTTGACTGGCTAATTTTACCTGTTCCAAAAGTTGGAGCTGTTACAGGGACCAATCTAAACTTCTATCTTCTTTAACATAACATCGTCCTCTTATAGGGAGGGAGACTATGTCAGATCAGATCACCTTACTCTAACACATGGGCAGAGTGAAAATTGGGACCATATACTTTTGGTATACTAACACTTTTGGTATACTAACAGTAGGAGGAGATTTAAATCTAGGGAATCTAGGTCATGTTAAAGTTGACTGAGTGATGATTTGTCCCAAACGCTCTAACTATTAGGAAAGTGACAAATATAGACTTATACTATAAGAACAATGAGATAGAAGGCAAATGTCAGAACTAAGCCTAACCATCTTCTATGGTAATAAATGATACTGTATAATTAACATTACCACAACTTCAAAACCTTTCTGAGGTCTTTTAAACATTGAATAACTTAAGCAATTGGCTCATGCTCCTGGTCTTGAAATCTTATTTTCCTGTTACAGTACTTGCACTGTGAAGACTGCTATCTTGCCTACTCTACAAATAAAAACTCAGACTAAATATAGCAGCAAAAGTACATGACTAAATTACATTAGTTAATCCATAGGATCCATTATCTAAAATTACATTAGTTCATCCATAAGATCCCTTATCCCTGCTGCATCTTGTAACACCCATATATGACATTATATTTCCATGCATATCCTCACCACCTTATTAGTAATCCTTAATTTTGAAGAAATTATTTATTTGGGTATTGACAAACATAAGAAAGGAGAATAAAAGAGCACAAAAGAGAACTATCCATAGGATAACACACTTAAGTGATGCAAATAATAGTTAAAACCATAATACATGGAAATAGCAATTAACCATTATGTATGGCAAACACATCCACGCTTAGCAGCCCACAGAAGAACCTATAAGCAATCACCAAGCCAAATTGTTAAGATTATTTCAATCCGTTTACCTTTCCGTCAAGCTCTATGGACAGCATGTGCTTCTCAGTGAAATTCCATTTCAGAGCAACTGCCTCCATCAGAGAAGTCTGGAAAAGCAACACAAACTTTAGAATATAAATAAGTGGCTGACAAAACTAATATAAAACTAAAAGTGAGTCTTAGATGCAACAAATATGTATGTGGATGCAGCCTGACTTTTAAGTTAATTGCCAGTTGGAAGCGTTTCTCATTCAACTGTATGACTCGATCAACAAGTTTTTGTGTGCCTAACTCCACATCCTCTTTGCTGATGGAATCAAGTTTGCATCTCCTTTGTACTGAAAAAAGAGCAGATCTAAATCACCGGTTTTATACAATTTGGTTGTCTGACTAAAATATACAATACTTCAGCACACACCAATAAGACGTTCCAGATCAGTGCGCCTCTTCTTCTCAAGTCTATAAGTCTGGGTCATTTGATCCTGTCAAAATTGAAGAAGAAAAAAGGTTAACATCAAGCACAACATGGAATTGGGCAATAATGCATATCTTTGGAGAACAAACCCGTTGTTTGTGCAAATTAGCTTCTTCATCTTCTAATTGCCTTTGGCGTGCCTGAAACACTTTCAAGTTCTCTTCCAGTCCTCCAATGGCATGCTCAATTTCATCCTTCAAAGATTTCAGTTTCTCTATATCACTAACATCCACACCTAAAATGAAAGTAACAATTATGCAAACTAAGAAAAATGCATTAATTGCTTGCAAGATACCAATAACTAAAGAAAAGATTAGAAACATACTGCACGAGAAAAGTCGTGAAGGGTAGACTGTATCAACAGATGCTGAAATGTGGCCACCGTACTTTGATCTGGACCACCTATAATGACTTTCTGGAGTCCAAAGATCCATTATGTCAAGGCTTGAAACCTCATCTGCCCTTTGGTCAGTGGCATGGGTACCAATGTACTAGATAGTGAGGTAATTATACACAAACAAGTCAGTCAATGGAAAACAATCATTTTTCCATTATTCAGAAAAAAAAACATTTAAGATATAGACTATAAAAACACAACTATGGTTAAACAAAGCAAGAATACCGAGTGTTCCAAACCAGCTTGGCTAATCAAAACATCTTTAACGGCATCAGGAGCGTCAAACACTTGATCAAGCCTATTGCAGATACCTAGCTCACGCATCTGCAACAAATGAAGAAAAATACTCATAAATAAGTTTCAGTCTATAAATGCTAAGTATCAACTGAATCTGCTGGTTTCAGTTACCCTATTTGAAACTTGAAATGCCATTCTGTTGGTCCCTCTATTTTCTACATAGTTCAGAATTGGGACATTGCAAGATTTCAGATTCCTAACTAGGAAATCCCTATCCTCAGGATCCTGTGTTATGAATGACTGCCACAAGAAACAATAATATAATCAATCAACTAGAAGTCCATCTAGTTAAGCATAAAAAAAAAGAAACTGTTTAGAAAGGTCATATAATGATATAAACAAAATACCATGAATTCCAACTATCTTGTGGTACATGGATCTTAACCCACCATGACTAAGACCATAAAAAGCTGAAAACAGTTGTGCATCTATAAAGCAATAAAACAAAAAACAAAAAGAAAAGTAACAAACTAATAAAAAAGTTTTTAAAAAAAAAACCATTAGAATTGGATTTAAATTATTCATTTTCTGAATTAAAACAAATTTTAAAAGACCATGTAAATATTAAATTGGCAATAAAAGTATTTGATAATTCAGGATAATAGCAGCCAATGTTCAAGCTGCAAATCAAGGTGTTATAGTTGTTCACAAGTAAATTCCACCTTTGTCAATGTGATATATAAGATCATTGACTGGAGACTCTACTCCAGTTAATCTTAGTCTTCATTTGACCAATGATGTAAAGGTTGTTATAACTAAACTTGTTTCAGAAAGGTCACCTTATAAAAAGCATTGTTCAACATAAATTAGAAACATTTGCTAACAACCAAGGAAAAAAATACAAAACTGAAACGAACCAATAGGTAAAATCATAGTACCTTCCATATGTAGTTAGGCACATGATTTTCCAAGTAGGTTGCATGACTCATATCAGGAACATTTACCTGAGAAAAAACATCAGATTTAGTCCAAATTACAAGTACTTCAGAAAGGAAAGCTATCCAATAAGTCACTGTAGTACATAAGTTAATGAGCATACCTCCAGGAGAACAGGCCCATATACTTCTTTCTTCAGCTCTCTTCGATGTTCTTGAACCCATCTGTAAGCTTCAAATATTTTATCAGCACCTGAGTTTTGTAGAGCTTGAAGAAGTTTATTGTTGTTGTTTGCCATTTCCCTCAACCTAAACAATGCCACCAACCACCATTGATAATGACAAAACCAGCATTTGACAATAAATTCGCAAAAGAAAATTACCTATCAAGGTACTGCCTCAAGATCATTTTCTTCTGAACTAAAATACTCTCTTTCTCCTTCTTTTGAGACTTCACTTCATTCGCACTAATGCGGAGCTCTAATATCTCATTGCCTATATTTTCCTGGTCATTTTGCATCAAATTTATCAAGCAATGAAATTGTTACAACCAACAATAAGAGTATAATAGCATTTCTCCCATTTGAGCTATGATATTCTAGATTGTGCACATTAACACCAAGACGAGTAATTGAGTATTGTTTTGAATGTACCCTAACAATTTTGTCTCAGCAATAGTTTACAGTATGAGCTAATAAAAAGAATCCAAGGCAAATTCATTTCAAATGAAGACCATGAAAATGTTCACACCTAATAAAAAGAATCTAAGATGATTTCATTTCATAAAGATCATGAAAATGTTTACAATCTGTCAAATGGATTATAGTGAATCAAATAACTACAAGCAGAGTGAAAATTCAAGGCCACGATTTAGCTTTGAGTAGTTAGCTACAGTTTAAAACAATATGTAGTAATGATTTCTTTTCTCTATGTTTCTCAAGTACCTTATCATAAACATGGAGCTTGAATCAAATATATTTTTATGGTTGTATATGATGGAAAAGGAAGATACAGAAATTGCAACAAAACTCTGTATTCTGGAAGCAAATCCAAATCTATTAATTGTTTGTTCATAATATTTTGCCTTTGCAATCATGATTTGGAAGGCAAGACAGATAAGGGCTTAATCCCAAATGTGGAGCAATGAAATTCCATCAATGCATATCTTCAATCTTGAAGCCTTGCAGCATAAACCAAATCAAAATAGATGTTGCCAAAATGCCTGTTTTAGTTGTTTTTTCTCAGTTCTCAATTACTTTTCTGATAATTATACCAGGTATTAGGATTTTGGAACAAATTAATTTGTCAAAGGTTAATATGCTTCTCCACTGATAACTTCCAACGTCTAATAAGATGCATCATTCACTAAGGAAGAAATCATAAGAAAATAGTTGTTACAATTCCATGGTCCATGTATAAGGCCTTTATCATCATTTTAGAACAAAAAAATGGGGAAAAACAAATCCCTAAAGAGAACTAGTGCAGAAAGAGTAGCAATTAACAGTAAGGCACATGTTTTTTTTTCAATTCTCAATCTTAGACTACATGATACAGTTGCAATTTTGGAAACAACATATCTCTGTGCAAAAATATTGTTGGCTAATGAAGAACATATTTACTGATGCTTAAGAAACCATACAATCTCATTCGTTGGAGGTTCATAAGGTGGATATTCCGCAAGTTCCTTTTCAGCGGCAAGAAGTTCTTCCTTTGCTTTTATGATTCTCTGTTTGCGAGATTCTTCCTGCCTTTTCAGCTCTTTCATTTCAGTATATTTTCCTTGCACTTGCACCCCCTATGAAAAAAAGAGTATCATTTACACATTCAGAGTAGAAAAAGGATCTGTTACTCAAAAAAAACACATAAAGTAGTACCATTTCACTTTCTTTCTCAAAAACTTCTGCACGTCTCTTTGCATTTTCACTTATTTGGTTGGATATCTTCTTGCTAATCAATTCATGTGTTGCTTTCTCTTTCTTCTGGCCCCTAAAGATGATAATGATAGATAACAATGAGTTGTCTGTATAATAACCTGCTCATAACAAACCCATTGTGCAAGTTACGTGGGTGAATTCTCAAGTTACTATATTAAATAAATGTAGATTGTGACAGGTCCAATGAAATAGCAAGCATGGAAACTTGACACCTTCAAATCAATAGAGCCATGATCCTACAACCACCCAATTAGGAAGACCTAGGGAACACTGGACAAGATCGATAGAAGAATACAGGTCTGCCAGCAGATAGAGGAAGAGGTGGTGGAAAAGGAAGGAGAAAAGGGGCGACAATATCCTTCAGTCACTAATGACAATTCATTTACTCCAGTGTACCATAGCATCTGCAAAATCAACTTTTTTTAATCAATCTTTCAAAGATTTTCATTATGCCATCCAGCAAACCTATACACTCAGAGCTACTCATCATATCCTCAAAACCTTAATTCAAATTGAATTTTCACCCCTCATGAATCATGATGAGCATGTCTGGTACTATGTTTTGACACTTTACATACTTTAATGGTTACCATTATGCTTATAAGAACCTCAGTGCTGTGTCAATCAGACACCAAAATGAAAAATTAAGTGATTTGACAAGGTTTCTGAAAAAGATATGTCAATCTTTGAAAACGAAAATAAAATATGGTTTAAAAAAATTAAAACGTACATTATCAAAACAATTATCTCATATTCTAGAACCAAAGGAATAGGTTTAGATTCCAGTTTGTTGCTAAAGGGATAAGCTTCCTCAACTAGAGTTACAAGAAGAGAGAATGCATGTAGATATCTAATACACGTAGCAATCCCATTCCTGTCAAGGGTATCTATTCCTTTACCCATACCAATCTCACAATCTTAATATGGAAAATGTACCTGATTAAATGCGTCAAGTACCTATATGTACCTGCCAAAATTTTACCTCATGACAATATGTAATAAAGAAGGAGAAATGAGATCAGGAGTTTTAAATATCTATATTAAATTTATTCAGATACCCAAATTTTTTATTTCAAACTCACCTCATTCCTCTTATGAGTTCCTACTAGTTTGCCCACACTCATCTCAAACCCATTTAACAGTGACCAATACTCATTTAAATAGGTAGGATAGTCATGAATACCGACTAATACCCATCACATTGCCATCCCTATATCTGGAAACAAAAAAAATACATGATCCAATAGTAGAGACTACTAAGAGAGCATACTCTATAGGTGTTTTAAGATCATTCAGGACTTTAGCAGCTTCATCCATCTTTTTCTTAGCTTCAGCCTCTTGCTTTTTTGCTTCTATACATTCCACTTTCTTTAGGTCATACTTAAGCCATGGCAGTTTCTTTTTCATCAACTCAACCTGCATATGGCAGGAGGCATCAGAGGCAAAGACAAAAAGAAAGATCGAAAACATTTTCTGAAGGCTGGTAAAAATACACTCACATATTCAAGAAGTTTCTGCCTCTGGCGAACACGTTCTACATCTCTTTCTTGCTCAGCATTCATGGCCTTAAGCTGATTTAGTGTCTCTCTATTCTGCTTAACAGTCTGCAAGGAAAAAAATCAAAAACATCATCAAAAGCACTAGTAGCAACTGGTCCAAGTTCTTTCAAACAAGGAAAAGAAAACTCATTTGTGTTTGAAGACATTGTCTGCTAAACACCAAGGGAAAAAGAGATCACACTTTTTTGCATTGATCAAAAGGGTAGTAAACAATATTCTCAAATCACTGAAAATAAACATTTTGAAGATGATACCACTTCAAGTTTCTTCATTTGCACACTTTTCTCTATAAGTTCGTGATGCTGTACAGGCAGATTGGGATTACCAACAGCTTTTTCTGTTTCTTCCAACAACTGTATTGGTGTCAACTTAGCAAATTCACATACACGATCTTGCGGAAGAAACTACGAGACACAAATAAAGAAATATGGATTAGTTCCCCAAGAAATAACAGGCTATCACCCAATGATACTCATATGCATAACCAAAGAAAAATATAGGTCTATGCATACAATGGCCAAGGGAACATAGCAACCAAACACAACTAAAAAAACAACTACAACATAGAAAAAAATCAACTCAAAACTTCAAATGGCAGAAACCTAAATATGAAACAATGTCTAATCTAAACTGTCTATATGAAATTAACACTAAGGTATCTTCTACCATGCTAATGAACTAAGAGGCATATGAGTGGATATTCTTATAATTCCCAGAACGCTTTTCTTCTTGCTGGTTATTTTTTCCTTGTACTCTTTGCTAATGCCAAGGCAATCAGTCGTCGATACATCAATAACAAGATTTAGAAGTTAATTTCAATTATGTTCAAGCATATAAAGAATATCCAAACCTAAAAGACTAAAGGACAAGCTTCAAAAATATTTTGAACAGCTGAGAACCTGCAAATGTAACATGCATCGAATTCAGGCTAGACTTGACATCTATATTGAAATTCCATACCCAAATCAAATCAGAGGGTTCTATGAACAGCAGATCCAAGTAAAATGTGCAATACCAAGTTTATGTGCATGCACAATTTGGCTTGACCTAGAAATAAGCCATTGGTTTTGGATGTACTCACCTATTTCTTATTGTACACAAGGAACAATGTGCAACAACTTAAGCAACTAATAACCTCGTCCACAACTCTAAGATCTACTCAAAATTCAAAGTAGCAATTCAGAATATAAATACTGCAGATAGATTAGAAATGCCCCATCTTTAGTGCCCTCAAACTATTACATTTAAACTCAAGGGGGAATGGGCGGGGGAAATTTTGATGACAGAGGTTTAACTTTTCTGAAAGTAAATGAGAAAAAATTCATTCTCATGAACCTCCTTCCAGTCTTTGATTGCCACAAGTGACAACTATAGTTTTCTGTTAGATACATTTACATTGATCAACCACTGAGCAACACAGAAATAGATTTGTTTTAAGGTACACAACAAAATGTCTGATACATGAAAGTTCAAACTATTTAAGGAATTCAAGAAGATACCATAAAAAAGTTTTAGTTGTTCAAGCAAGTAAGATAGCACCAGGTTCCAATGTTGTAAACAATATAATTCAGCTTTTTATAAAGAATCCAATTGACTTGAGTTGGGTGACATTCTATATATTAAGAAAAGGAATTTATAAACACACTCACAAAGTTTAAGAAAAATAAATTATCCAGGTGTGATGACTAGCAAAAAATTATCCATTTATCAATAATTAATGGCAAGACCTCATAAGATTTAGCCAGTATATAGATTTAGTAAACAACAAGAGATATGCAAACAAGTGAGCCAAAATATGAATTCTAACAAAGCCAGATGCTCAAACAACTAAAAGGCACATGATCTTCCACAAAACCCAAACAAATTAAAAAATAAGCTTGATTTATATTTCGCATTTATTCAGTATGCATATCAGATAAAATTTCTAGTTTGGAATGCCTTTGACCTATATTATGCTTACTGGAAGTGAGTGTTTATTTGCCAATTGGTTGGCACAGCCATTCTTTTTTCTCTCTGGACAGGGAAAAAGATGATAATGATAATAATTATAAAAAAAAAAAGACATACATCCCATGACACACCAAGAATAGAATTTTATGATTAATGTTACTTTAAGTAATGACCAGTATGTGAGAGAAAGAGAAGCAAATCTATGGTTTGAAAAATACTGCATCATTATGCTATTGCTTGACAACAATTCAAGGGGAAATCTAACATGTAAGCATTGTGATATAAAGAAGCTATTGTAAAACTTACTTGAGTCAAATTGCTAACTTGGATATTAAACCTTTGAATGACTGCAATAATGTCCCTCTTTGGCACTGTGGTTCCTGCAATAAGGCTTCTTGTTATATATGTATTTAAATATGCACTTTAAAATTTAAACAATGCTAAATAAGGTCCAATGCATTATAAACCAAAAATGTATAACAAGCATGAGGTCAAAAAATTGACCAACGAACCATAAATCTTAAATGAGTTTCATATGCTAAATAAACTCCATCAAGAAGCTACCTACTACTTGATTAATAAGATTTCTAGTCTTATTGAAAGTGCAGGCTTGACTTGCAACCTTAATCAACTGATTCGAGCAATAGCAGAAACAACTTGATCAAGGACTTCATGTAATGCCCACTTGGGTGTGATTCTTAATCAACAACTATTATCTCAAAGGAGGGGTCAGAACTAGCCTGCATGAATCTACAAAATATATGCAAATATAATTGAAAATTATTTTCTTGCACATAAATAAGTAATAAACTATCCAATTGCACCGATATGGTTCAAATTTAATAATTAAAAGTCTTACTATTTTCAATTTGTTTAACAATATATTGTTTACTGTATAAATTCAGACTCTTGCATAATTGTACATCAATAATCATACAATGAAAAATACAAAAGACCATAGGTAGCCTTCGTACAAAAAATCCCAAGAAATAACATTCGTCTTTACTTAGTAGGGATAATCTGTAACAAAAATCTTCCATGATAATTACAATCCAGTGATATTTAGCAATTCCTATGGGTAGGAAAAAGAATCTACCATGATGGAAATATATCATGTTTGAAATTATGCAAAACATATCCATTTTTTATTGGAGGTATCTAAGCAGTAAGGAATTTATAAGAACTGGATAACTAAAAGACTTTGGTATGTAATACATGGGTACAACTAAACTACAATCACCATCAAGTGGTGTTTTTCTCAACTATATGAATCTTATACCTCCATTAACTCCGTGCAGTGTTATATCACTAGTAATATTTAAATTAATTAAATCATAATTTATTATATCAACTAATAATTACTTTGTCCTTCCTTTCTATTCTTTACACATTCTACTTTACTAGCCTCACCTCTTCTAATCATAGAATCTATTAGCAGTCTTTGAATATGTTTGTATCACCACAACTTAACTCCTCTGATTTTATCATTTGATTGAGCTACACTTAATTGATCGTTAGAATTTTTATTCTATACTTTCTAGTAACAAGGCACATCCATTTTCACATTTATCAACTTTTTGAACATGTTATTTCTTAACAAACACACACTCTACATTATGGTCAGTAAAGTATAGTGACATATAAAATTTTCCATTTAGCCTAGGAAGAATACAGAAATCACACACCAAAAATTCATAAAATTTCAATCATTCATTTCTTATCCTATTAATAATAACATCATCACTATCCTTTTCGGCTGAATAATAATCCAAGATAACTCAAACTCACACAGTGATTTTATATCCTTTTTCTTAAGTAACAGCAATTTTATATCCTATTTCATATATCCAAAATACTTAGAACGGAACAACATACATAAATTGTCCTTTAATGAGTAGCATCAAGAGATAATACCATTGAAGGCCCACTCGGACCTGTTTGACGTGTCAATCTTCCTGGTGATCACAAGCTTCTCAAGCTCAGTCTCTCCTCTCAAAGATATCTTTATGTGTCCAGATTCTTCACCCCGCTTCACAAATGCTCCAATACTTGAAGCCCTTCCAAGAAGCTGAAACAGAGGGGGAAAAGTCTCATTTAACTTTCATCCACGTGCAGACACACACAGCGAGAATGGTGATAAAGAGGGGGAGAGACCTGGGGTTCTCCTGCGAGTCCTAGAGCAATGGCACAAACGAGAGAACTCTTCCCGGAGCCATTGGGACCTATGACTAGATTGAGGCGGGATGCAGGCTGGCACTTGAGGTGTTTATAAGTCATGAAGTTGCAAGCCTCTATTTCGACAATGTTACCCGGTAAAAAGTCATCCTCCCCTCTGCAAAAGCACAACTTGCTTCTTTATGTAGCGCTTCCTTGGGCACAGAGCAGAAACGAACAAGATAGAAAAGAGAAAAGGAGTACCTTTGGTGCACCTTAGGGCGTTTCGCTGGGCGTTCCTTCATTAGAGGACGAAGAGTGACAGCACAGCTGTCGATCCCTCTCCCAGCTCTTCTCCTCTCCTTTCCAGCGGGTAGATCAAGAAGGAAAAGGATGATAGCACCGCAACGATGCCCACCAGACTTCGCTCCTAGGGTTTTTGTCCGGCCGGGGAGGGCGACGAAGAAAGGGCGAGCAAATTGAGGCGCGAACTCTTTAATTTATTGTGTTTCCCCTGTGGAAATTATGTTTCCAAATTTTATTTTTTGTTTTTAAGCAAAATGAATAATTAAAAAGATTGGTCAAAATCCAAAATTAAAATAGTCAAAAGCACTCTTTTTATTCTGCCGTGAAAATATTGCGGATAAGACATGTGGAAGGTCAATCATCAAGAATTAAAATACATATATATTATCATCATAATCTCAATCCAGCAAGCCAACTCGAGTCTGTTCCACTTCGGTCCTCTGACCGTAACCCGGATTCACCTGTTTAGGTTCATTTTAAATTGATTAATAGAGTTCTAATTATAGAAAAACTAATTAACCAAGTTATATATCCACAGAGTAAATTCGAAATTATTCATGATAAATACACCATAAACTCATAGTTGGAAATTAAATCATGGGATGATAATTAGACATCACCATAGTCACCATAGTTCCAAGGACAAATTCTAATTATAACAACTATTTGATATGGAGATCGGTGGTATTGATTAGAGATAAATTTTTATATTATAACGTCTATCATTTATAACCGTTGTCCTTTGAGGTATGTCATGAAAGATATACTCGGCATTCAGACCTCGATTCTTCAACCGTATACTTTCGGTTGTCTACTATACTTGAAAACTTGGTGTGTTGAGCTGTCAGACTATATACCAATTCATTTTTTAGATTTATTTAATAGGATGAATGTGAGATTAAACGTCTATTCCATAATTTAAGGTTAACTCTAGATTTTGAAAGGTCTAATAAAAAAAACTTTTATATTCATATAAAAAATAATAAAATTAATATTAAAAGAATAATTTCATTAATAGGACACGTAAACTAAATTTGTGTTTAAGAAAATAGAAATAGGAAAATGTCAATTACTCCGTGCATAGTATATTTTTAATTTAATTCTTTTAATAAACACATTTGGTTAATCCTTACTTTAAAAATTATTTTAAAATAAAGTGGTCCGTCGGAGATGGCCCATGCGTCAACCCCACCTTGACCGCCCAGGGCCCTTTCAAATCCATAAAAAATGATAAATTACTAAACAACATAAAAAAAGTTTTTGAAATACTCTCTTAATTTGAAAAATATCAATTCACATATTCAATATCCATTTTACCCCTCTACTCATTTTGTGGACATAAATCTCTTTTTTTAACGATTAAAAAACCTTATATGGTAAAAAATTTATTGCTTTCAATACGGTATATTAAATTGATATTTGAAAACATGGATATAATCAAGAGAACTAGACAAGCACATAAGATCTTGTTCCGTGTCATTCTGAACTCTTTAGGTTCATTAGTTGGTTTCACCCAAATCGATAAATAGATATAAAGAGCTTGGAATGACATAGAATTAAGTTTTATGTGTTCGTCTAGTTCTCCTAATTATACATGCTCTCATACATCAATTTGACACAACATATTAATGTTGATGCAGGGAGCACTAGAATCAAACCTATGTTTTGATGTTGTCGAAGGTTCAAGTCTTGTTATTTCTGATGAATTAAATAAGTATGTAGGACGCTCAGTTTGAAAAGTCCTAGTTAAGGCTAGGTAAGAAAAAACCCTAGTTGCGGCTAGGCAAGTAAAGCCTCGGCAAATTATGAAAATTAGGTAGGAAGTCCACAAGGGTCAACTGTACCTACCATATAGCAGGTGAATTAGATAGGTCTGGAAGACTTGATATCGAATCAAGAGGAAGCCTTGGCTGGCCGATCTGATGTTGAGTGATTTAAATTCAAACAAGTCTGGAGGACTGATAAAATTAATTTTATCATGATTTGGTATCAAATATTATCACCGAAATCCCTTTCTATACTAATGTAGTATAAGGTAACTCGAATCGTCTTTCAAGGAATGTAGTTGATGAATTCTAATCTTAGGATCAGATTTATTTGTAAATGGTTTTGGGGTTGAATTTGTGGCTGTGAATGCTAGAAACAAATAATGAAAGACACCCTAATCTAACCTAAACTACAATTTCCACTAACTAAAGAAGCGCAAAGCATATAATGAAACTTATGCATTTATGAAATCTAATTCATATTTGCATAAGAGAGAAAATAAAAGAAAATGTATAACACATGCAATCAAATCATGACATTGAAAAGAAATAAGGCATCTAAACTAATCTTACAATGCAGAAATTTAACATGAACTGTAATATCAAAAAACACCAAAAGGCAAATCAATATAACTAACACTAAGGTGCCAAATCTAAGTATCAACATGAACATCCAAGCTTAAGCTAATTGAAAATCAAACTAAACAATGTTGGAGAAGGGAATTAATAACCAAATTGCAGTTCACAAGGCAAAAGCTAGGAAATCCCCTAAGCTTGTAACATTCAAATCTGGATCGGAGAAGAACAACTGATGGCTACTGTCTGAATCTGGGGAAGGATATGTTGATGCTGCTGTAGTGAAGCTTGAAGGAGGATGATGGTTAGATCTTGCGGAGCTCGGATGAAGGGAATCATCGGTGAGGAGATTCTTCGATGGCTAGAGGTGGCGACAACGTCACTGATGAAGATGAAGAAGATGGTGGTCGGCAATTGGAGATCAATCTTCTGTAAGGTTGAAATTGATGTTGGTCCAAGCAATAGAGGGTGGAATTTAGGGTTTCAACCAAGATGGAAAACCCCAAGAACTTGGTAGCCCTCGTGACGAATGGTGATCACTTGGATTGTCGACGATCTAGTGTGCGACAAGGAAGTTGGGAAGAAGAAATGGCATAGGGATGATGTCGAAGATGTTTGATGGACCGCTGCGAAAGGAAAATCCCTTAATCTTGTTGGAATTGAGCGAAAATGACTGGAAGAAGTGAAATCCCCTTATCTTCCAATGTGGCTTGCGATGTGGACACCACGTTGACTGATGAAGTCTGCGAATGGGATGGAAGATGGATCACCAGACTGAGAAAGGAAAATACCTTGACCCAAGGGCGTAGCCAGGGCTGGGCTTTGCTGGGCTCTAGCCCAGTGCAGCTCAACAAGTAACCCAGCAGTTTTAGACTTCAACTTGACTATGTTGGGCTGGGCTTTGTTGGGCTTAGCATTTTTAGCCCAGAGCAATATAGCTAAGCAAGTAGCCCAATAATTGTAGGCCTCAGCCTGACTATGTTGGGTTGGGCTTTACTGACTTAGCGTTTTTAGCCCAGGGCAATTGTTGAATCTGGCTACGCCATTGCCTTGACCACTTTGATGATGGTGGTGATGAGATAGAGCGGAGACGGCCAGCGATCGGAGGAGGAAGAAGATCCCTTGTTCACACGCGTCTCCTCTGTTTTGACAGATGATCACTGTTCCAAATTGATGAACTATTTTTGTTACTGTAGTTTCTCAATTTAAATCTCCTAAATAAGAATCAATGACCCAGAATTCTCTAGATTTTGATCAATGGTTGGATTAAGTTGGATCTAGATCAAAAGCTTCAGATTTAGATTAGTGGTTCTGATCTACTCTATCTTTGACTTAGATGGACCAGATCATGATAGATGACTTAGATCTCCTCGAATCTTGAATGAATGGTCCTAATTAAACCATATCAGATTAAAAGGAAAAAAAGTCTGCCAAATCAATTGGCTGATCGATTAAATAATTCTAATCGATTGGCAAATCAATTCACATGAATTTTGCTAGAACTAAAAGCATTCTAAATAGATTGGTCAATCGATTAGAAGTGTTCAATTGATCATCCAATTGATTCGGATGAGTTTCTTTAACGAGAAACAGAAGCCCGTCGAATCGATTAACATCTCCAATCGATTCACATGAGTTTTGGGAGAAACAAAAAACTACCGAATCGATTAATGAGTTCCTATTAATTTATTGCAGCAATGAAATGAGTTTATATTTAGATTTTTAAACTATTTTAAACAAATTTTAGGTTTTCATTTGCCTCGCAACAATCACCTCTTCCTTCAGCCGTCTCTTCCTCTTCAAGCAACCATCGCCTCTTTCTCTTTTCCCTGCCCTTATTATCTTTGTTGTCATTTTCTTCTCTAACGGCTGACCATTCACTCATTCAACCCTAGATGCTGCCCTATGCCCTAGTCGTTGCCTTTATTCCAGTCAATAGCCACCAGCACCTTGCCTGATTTCTTGACAATAGTTGTCAAAGCTCGTCATAGCTAGCCAAGGTTGCCAACGACGAAGGGAAAGCAACCCTAACTGCTGGGTCGGAGCGCTTTTTCTTCTGCCAGGTTAGTACTAATAGTCTAATATCCTGGGTTTAAGTTGGTTAATAAAATTCAATTATATTTTTATTTGTATGTTATTAAATCTTGTATTTTATTGCTTAGCTTGAATTGATAATTAATTTCTTAAAAACTTGATAAGTGATAACCATTGTTCAACCTTAACTCATTTTTTTAATGATGGATAAGTTACTCAAATATTTTTTTAAAAAAAAATTGATAGTTTGATATTAAAATTTTTTGACTTGTGCAGTAAAATGTCAGGTACTATATATTTTGAAGTATCTAATTCAATGTCAGAGATTAATGATATTTCTTTGAAGTGTAATTCAAATGATATTGGATGTGAATTTACGGAGTTG
>JBBMJZ010258938.1:0-18629 GCA_037833815.1 Zingiber zerumbet
ACAATCAAGATCAATCTCAATCCCAATAATCAAGAGAATCCAAATCAATCATAATCCCTACAATCAAGGGAATCTTCAGAAGTATTTAACAAAACTATTCCTTGACCTTTGCACAGACCCCACCTATTAGGATAAAGTTTGTTGTTGTTGTATTCCTTGACCTTCTTCATTTTCTCGCGTATCCATAATGATTCCAAAGTGAATTCCATTTTGTCTCCACAAAAGCCATTTGACTCCAACATTCATCTACTAAATTTCTATCATTGATGTAATAACATATGTTCTTTGAGTTCTCAGTTTGCACTAGTGACTGTCCTTGGACTGACCTAAATGCTTCCCAAGTTTGGCAAATCTGTTGCTGTTTGCAAGAAGTGTGCTTCTATGCATTTCATTGCCAAATGCCATTTCTTTTGGACATTTGAATCTCTCATTAGTTTGCCTTCTCATTGTCCTTTGTTACAATTCCGAAGTTACACCACAAAATTTTTGGAGATCTCTATTGGAATCAAGCCATGAACGAAGAAATGCCTACTTTTCTCATACGAGAAACACGAAGAATGTTCAACCACCTTGAGATATAGGACTGCTGCTGGATCTTTCCTCTTACTACCTTAGGATAGGAAAATTGGTCCAACTAAAGCTCCATTACTTGATAAAGAAAGAAGTTGAACTTATGGTGTTGATTTGAGATTTTTCATTGGTTTCTCATTTGAAATCTATTTATGTTCATTTTCTCTGTGGATGCTTATTAGAGTTAGTAGTTATTGTAGTGCAAAATCATAGCCCGAGCTCAAAAAGTGTACTTAACTATATCATCTCAAGCAATATGAGTCATGACTCTGCACACTATTTCTAGAGACAAGGAGCTTATAAATCAAGTCTGTTGGCGCCACCAATTGATACTAAGTTGCAACACATCTCTAATTGATTCAAGTAATTATTACTCCATTTCTTCTAGAAGCTTGGGAGAGAAACGTCAGTCCTCTCGGGATGGTCTAGTCGCTAGCGCATGAGTTGCCACCATGAGGTCTGGGGTTCAAATCTCGGCAAAAGCCGAGATAAAATGCCTCCTTTATGTGCTAGTCACTATTTCCAAAGGCTAGTAGCCCGGCTAATAGTCGCCTTGATTTACCTCCTCCGTGTTGGCCCTAGGACGGGTTGGTGGGGGCGCTGTGGGCGAGCGTATTCGCCTTTTGCCACCTTGGGAGAGAGACGTCAAAGCTCATCTTCAGTAATCAAAGTTTCATCAATTTCTGAAAGTCCTTTCCAAGGTTCAAATGTTTCTTGATATGGTAGTAAGTCCTCAACATTGAAAATCGGGTAAATGTTAAAATTATCATGCAAGTCAACAATGTAAAGTGTTAGTCCTAATTTTTCTCACAATTTGAAATGAGCCAAAGGAGCCAGCATGAAGCTTTTTGAAGGAGTTTTTGGAAAGTGTTCTAGATAATTGCGAACAAGCATATAGTCCCCCTACACTATTTAAACTTACGATATGCATCAACTTAAATTTTATAAGTCTCATTGCTTATTGTTATATTCGTCCTAACGTTGGCATGAATCTCTCTAATATTCTTAGTAAAGCTCTCAGCTGGCTCTAAAGAATAAGAAGTGGTGATAAGTGAATCATGTCAATATGATGATGAGCTTTTGACCTATATATGATTTTGAATGGACTATGACTCAGTTGTAGGTGGCAAGATTTAAGTCCCAAATGTTTGAATTTTCACCCACTAAACACCTCAACTAAGTTTTCTAGACCACAATTAACAATGTGGCCTTAGATAGTTGCATGTACAATCTGATTTTGTTTAGTTATCTTTGCCGTTTGGCATGTGCAATATTGTGATATAATTCATGCAACATCTCGTCGCACCGAGATCCAATAAAATCAATCTAACACAAGGGCAATAGTATTGTCTTTTCCAAAGTATCCAGCTAGACCACTTGCATGCAATTCCCAAATAGGGAAGCCTTTAAGTAAAGCCCGAACATATAGGCATCATGTGCCCTTAAATATATAACAGTCCCAGACTACAAAATCTACCAAATCATAGTCATTCCCATTTTGCATCTTGAAAAATAATCTCAAAGATAGGACAAGCGTCTTCGAGTCGATTGAATCCTTCTACTGTCATATCCATGGTGTGCAATGTGGTGACAACACAACACAGTGGATCATTTGGTTTGTTATCCACATTAGAACGATGTTTCAGAACAAAAGGGTACTCTTGTAGGAACTCAACCCACCTAATATATGTAGTACTTAATTTCTTCTAAGATTGAATGAAACTTAGTGTTTTATACTCTGAATGGAAAATGAACTCATGGGATAGTAGGTAATAACACTAATACCTTAGGACTTGAATAATAACATAAAACCTTTTGTTGTAGGTAGAATAGTGTTGTCGAGTTTCATTGAGTTTTCACTAAAAATTGCAATCGGGTAACCTTCTTGGTTTAGTGTGCCCCTTACATCTACTCCTGATGCGTCGCAAGACACCTTAAATGGTTTGGAGAGATTAGGATATCCAAGCATAGTAGCCTTAGTCATCATTTCCTTGATCTCCTTAATAGTTGTTGATGCAAATTTAGTCCATTAAAACTCTCCTTTTTTAGGCAGTTTGTTACAAGAGTCATGATGGTTCTAAAGTTCTTAATAAAGTTACGAAAAAAGGTTGCAAAGCATATTGAGCCTTTAAAAAGGTATGTTGTTCGGCCAGTAATCTGGATTTGTCAAAATGCCTTGTGCAGAATTGATAAACATAAGAAAGAGAACTTGGAGTTGTAAGAAAGAGCACTTCTTCATATTAACAAACAATTTAAGCAATGTTTTTGACTCGAGGGTCTTCAGGACAAGGCAAATGCCCTTCAACTATTCATCATGTGTTACGCTATAGATTAGGATATCATCACAATATATCATAATAAATTTTCATACAAAGGGTTTAGGACTTGTTTCATCAGTCTCGTGAAAGGCACTAGGAACATTTGAAAGTCTACTAACTGTTCCTATCATTTTGCATTCTAAAGGCAGGTTTCATTCACTGACAATCCTTATTCGAATTTGGTGATAGCCACTATGCAAGTCGATCTTGGAGAACCAACGGGCTTCTGCTATCAAGTCAACAATGTCATCAAGTCTCAGTATGAGAAACATATACTTTGTTGTGATCTTGTTGATGACACAACTATCTATATATATTCTCAAGGAACCATCCCTTTTTGAAGACCAATAGTCAAGAACGAGGCTCGAAATCGCGCTTTCCCTAACTTGACTTACCTATTTAATTTAACATGATTTAGGGGATTCATAGGATAGTGTGGTAGGTTGGCATTTGTGATCATGGGATCATATAAATGGCATATTGGATTGTGCGCTCAGGCTACAGTTCATTGGATAATTCTCCACTAGTTTTATCCTAGAACTCATTTAAAATCTCTTTCACTTTAGGGGAAGGTCTTTTAATGAATCTCCGGGGCTAATTTTGACAATTTGAGCTACTAATGCTACCATGACTCCTGATTCCTTTTCTTCTTCAAATTGAGGCGGTGTGATAAGGTGGAGATGTTTTGACTTCAGCTTAGGTTTGTACTAAGCTTGCTAGGTTTGGATGAGTATAGCTGAATATTTTGGCCGTTGTGCTATAAAAAGTAGGTGTTTTTTTGTCCATAGTGAGTAATAGAGAGATTGTAAAGTTAGGGTCGACCAATGATAACGTGCACTTGTAGGAAGAACATCACGTTGTATTTTATCCTTATATGAACCAATTTCTATAGGAACCAAACACCTTTGTATAACTAGAAGGAAGCAATTTACTCATGCTACCTTGTAGGGGGTCGGGTGTGGTTTAGGGTTGATTTAAATCCTAGAAAGGCTTCTATGGAAACTACGTTCTTGCATCTCCCACTATTGATGACGATTTTGCAAGACTTACTCTTGCATATTGCATATGTGGAAGATGCTCGTGTGTTTTCACGTGTCGTCAAATGTGGGTGTGCAAAGAATACAATCGTTATATTAAGTTCTATGGTCTCTTCTATAATTTTCTCACTTTCATGGTGGTCGTCAATGTGGTTAATTTCTTCATATCAAGGGTTAGGTAGTGTGACATTTCATCCTTAGGGTTGTGCTCATGTTCTAAGGCTAAGATTTTGTGTGGGAACTTGGATGCTACATGATCCTAACTACGACAATTAAAACATTGAATGTTATTTTTTATTTTCCTAAGGGCTTGTGTATTCGTCTCTACTTGTTAGATGATAGATCTAGGGCAAGTTAAGCCAGTGTATTTAGTTGATTATAGTGATGCCCTATAAGTAGGAATGCTATTGGAATTGCTCAATCTTTTTAGTCTTTTGTCAAACCTCTTCGATCAAGGTTAGGGTAAATAATTTGACTTGCCTTTTAATTTCATATCTCAAGCCATTAATGAAGAGTCTAATTTGGGGTTACAACGTATTCATAAATTTTCAAATTTACTTAGATATTCAATTACGATTGGTTCTAATTTGCTTAATCTCTTTTGGTTTCCAAAGTATATTGGAACATATTTATTTAAAAATCCATTTCATCTCTATCCATCATGGGATTAGTTCTTTTCCGTTTGCAGCGTATTAATATTGGACATGATGCCAATATTTCATGCTCTTTTGTAAATCATGCTCATTCAGTTTAGGTCATATCATACCAGCCAAAGTAGTCCCCAATTTAGGTGACCTAGTCGAGCAATGTGTTTGGGTCTAGTTGGCCATCAAAACTAGGGCATCTAGTTTAAATGGGTGATTTCTATTTTTGATATACATATAGGTTTAGATCTAGGTCAGGTTTGGGTGCCTTGGAAGTGGTTCATCAATGATCAATTGATAGTCCCAATGTGAATGATGCTAGGTGATTGTTGAGTTATGTGTGATATGTTATCTGTGAGTTCAGGACTCGTCTTTTACCATAAGCTTATACCAACAACATAAACTTTAAACTTGTTCTAGATCTTCCACTCTACATCAGAGGGTCTTAACTTGTATTCCAGAACGTGACACCTATTATTTATCTCTCTAATGGTGGGGTGTCTTATCATAGACCAATGGGGAAGTTCAAGTAATGAGATTTATAAATTAAGTAATATAGTAATTTTAAGGAAACAAATTAGAACTTATAAAGTAATGATGAAACAAGTTGGAAATTAGATAACTAAAATTTAGTGTGCTAAATTTAATTAATAGTAATTTAAAAATGGAGTTGATGTGAGCCTCTACACGACAAAGTCCATGTATTAGCTAGAAGAGTGTTGTGCTAAGGGGTCTGAAGGTTTTTTTTTTCTAGTAGCAATTATTTAAAGGCTAAAAAAAATCAAATTTCTAATTGTTGATACTGCCGGAGGAAGAGAAGTTGGCCGCTTGAAGTAAATCGTGTGCAGTGGATGTGGGTAGGCGAGCTATGAAGGCAATTCAAGCTTGAGGAGGATCGAATTGCATCAGCGAAGAGAAGGAAATCATGAGAGTTAGAGGTTGGTCGGGGAAGGAGGTATAGAACGGAATGCAAGCTTCAACTCTAATATCAATTGATGCACGATAACAGATGAATAAAACAATATCCTCACCTAGAGAAGAAAAGTGAAAATTCTAGTAATTCAATTCAAGATAATTAAAATAAATGATTCTGCACTCCTTTTATAAATCTAACTAAAATTATATAAATAAATATTCTAAATAGGAAACTCCTTTTATAAACCTAACTAAAATTAAATAAATAAATATTCTAAATAGGAAAATATGATAAGAAATATCCCAATTAATTTCCTATTTATTGCCTAAATAGAATATATTAATTAACCAAATAACAAAAAAAATCAAAATTTTAATTTAACGCATACATTTTATTCTCGATTATTCTTTAATTTGTTTCTTTTTATTGTTGAATCGCCGGTCTGAAATTATTTTTAATTTATTTTCTTCAATTATTCTCTTCCTTCTCTACATTAGATTGTAGATTAGTTCAATTCTCAGTAGTTGTATCATTGATATCAATCATGAGGTACTTATCAAGTTTTGCGATAGCCTATTTAGGACTATTAGTAAAAATATGACCTGCTTTACGAGCCATGGATCTATCCTCTTTAGTCACTTTGAGCACTTTTTTCAAGTTTCTACGTTTCCATCGCCTCATCAAGGATACATCTTGAGTTTATTTATGGTGGACCTCAATAAAATCTTCATATAAAAGAGTATTTATTGTGTCTATGTGGAGCATCTGTTATCCCTAACCAATGAGAAAGAAAAATGTAATACAAACATAATTATGCCAGTCAACAAATAAAAATCTAAAAGTAATCCACATAATAAATATGGAAGAACTCTTTGTGACCAACGTGCTTTGTAAACTTGATTGCATGACTTTAAGTCCCCTCGAGACGGTCTAGTGGCTAGCGCATGAGGTGCTGCCACCATGAGGTATGGGGTTCGAATCTCGGCATAGCCGAGGTAAATGCCTCCCTCACGTGTCAGTCACTATTCCAAAGGCTAGTAGCCACCCGTGATTTACCTCCTCTGTGTTGACCTGGGACAGGTTGGCGGGGGCACTGGGGCCGAGCGTAGTCGCTTTTTGCCACCTTGATTGCATGACTTTAAAACCTAATAGGCAGTAATGACAATAAAAATAAATAAGTTGTGCTTCACAATTACTCCACGTTTCTGTCTAAAAAAATTCATTGTTCCCTATCATGATTGATGGACAAAGTTTGGTGCACACTTCCTACCAACATGACCAAGCTTCTCTTTCTCCCATAGAAAAGAACAAAATTGAGTGTAATCTCGAATTGATAAAGAGTATTAATAATAAAAAAAATAGTGCCACAAACTTGAAAAAAAAGAAGACAATTTTTAGTGACTAATTTTGTTACTAGATTTGTAAACGAATGTCTTATGCCTAAAATTATTAATAATAGAATTAATTGGATCAGTCATTAAATGTTACAACAGTGATAAAATTTTATGATGATTTTTTCCATTACATAGATAATTATTATCTGTAGCAAATACTTTTAACAATAACTGATTAATAAATCTCATCTTTTTATTATGGTGCCTTGATGCTTAAAAAAAATAGGGAACTAGTATCTATGTCATTTGGGACTAGTAATAGCCTTTTTTTATACATTACGATTGCAAGAGAGAAAGAAATATACTCAACTAATTTAGACCATAACTTGTGAAAGCTTCAGTATTAGATAGGTTTACATCATCTTGACATAATCATAATCTCTTATTTAAGACAATATTTCTTCAAAAACTGAGATGCTAAACACAGAAGCACGACAGTGTAGAGAAATATTTTTTTTCCTCTAAATCTATCTCAAGAGTACCAAAATATGTTAGGTTAGCTTATATAGGCTATACAGTCTAAAAATATCACCACAATCCTAGAGCTATATAACAATTGTTCCTTAAAAATAAGAACATAGCAAATACAATACTAATGGCATGCAAAGAATTCCATTTTCCAGCTTCTCCTTAATGAAGTATTTGCCAATTTCAATATGTTTAGTATGATCATGCTGGATAAGATTGTTTACAATGCTTATGGCTGTTTTTGTAATATATCTGGAGGATTTTCTCTTTAGGACAGTAGCATAACAACTTACAAGCCATTGCAGAACTGAAAAGATATTTGCAATGCTTAAAGAAATGTTACAATTGTTTTATATTTCATTCTTATGTACGTGTCTATCACCATTTATTTTGTGTTGCATTGTTGAAAGCAAATCTGAAACTTATCAAGAACTAATGTTAGCATTTACATCATCAAGTTATTGTAATTTTGATTTCCTTGATGACCATGGAATTAAACTTTTCAGGTGGGACAAATCAAAACCTGCTACAGTTACAAACTTGATACTCCTGAAGCTTAATGAGGTAACCTTTGTTACTATATGATATAGATTATACAAATTGTTCCTTTCTCGATGGATTGTCTTACCAAGCACAAGCAGTTGTTAGCAGATAGAGTGAACATTCATTGTATGACTCCTTTATTGGTTTATTAATTAGTATAATGATGTGATGCTATAGCCTTCAAAATGTTCATATTGACAATGAAAGTGATTATCAACCAAAGAAATGCTTCTCATTTTTTTACATAATTCTCAAATCCTATGAATGTCAATTTTAGTATAGTATTTGGAGTTCACACACCATTTCACACCTATTTTTTGGACTAAGCTAACTCCTATCACAGTATGTTGGAACTGAATCATACGATAGTAATCCTATCTGTCATGAGAACACAGTTTATGGACTTATCAGAACAAGTTCGATTTTGAATTGGCTAATAACAAGCCTATGTACCCTGAGAAATTAGATATGAGTTAGAAAGCTAATGAATTGCGGAGAGAGAACTGATAAGAGTTATTTTCAATATCATCATCCATGAGTCTTTGACATGGGTAAAGGATCTACATCTCCAGTATTTCATTTCTTAAGTAATTTTTATGTTTGATATCAGCCATGAGCATGATTTAGGTATTTTTTTATGCTGAGGGTGGAATCAGGTGTAGAAGGAACTATTTTCACCTTAGACTTAAACTAGACTTAAATAGGAGATTTTGTGGCTGAATTGAGTTTGAACCACGATGAACCAAATTGGATAGGTTCAGTTGGATGGGTCAAGTTAGGGTTTGGTTGCATAATAACTTTTTTTCCATCCTCTTCTCCTGCCTTGTCTTTACTTAGCACCACTCCATCACACTCGAGCCTCTTGCCATTATTTGCTTGTCTACATTGCTAGTACTGTCACCTTACTAGTCGCACGCCACTACTTGTTCTACAATACTTCATTGATTGTCCAACCACCAGCCATTGCCACTAGAAACACGAGAACTCCTCTTCTTCCCTCCCACAATCTACTATGCACCTGTTGACACTTGCCTTTTGTAGTTGGTCACTTGTGTCACTGCATTGTTTCTTGTAGTTTTGTCTCTGACAATGGGGGATCTCTTTCCTCACCTCCTTGGAGAAGCAACAACCTTGGTTTTTCTCCTTAAGCAATAGTAGTCAAGTATTTACAATTCTATATTTACAATGGGTTTCACCCTCGCTATCTTGCGGTTTACTACTTCCGTTTCTTTGTCAGCCACGTGGTACATTCACAGAGGCAAGAAGCTTATGCCCCTTTTGTGTTTTCTTGTGGTAGGAATGCTTTCTTGCATGATTTGTTTAGATGATGTCTTTTGCTATTCTCCGTCTCTAGCAGCTCTCAGGTGATTGAATACTGACAGTAACAACAAAGGAAGTTTCTTTGTCCGCTCACAATGGCCTATCCCTTGTATTTTTTAGTAAATCGCAGTGTAGGTAGGTTGTTTTTCCTTTCTTGTTGGATTGGGAGAACCTTATAACAAGGAGGTTATTGTAGATTGATATATATATATTGCAAGAAGTTATTGTTACCTTATTTGCTTGTTTGGTCGTAATTGCTTGTGTTACCCTCATGAATTTTGGGATTCATTGATCATGTGTGCCATGTTGATAGTCTCATTATCTACTTTTTGTGGTAATTGCTTATATGCTAATTTAGGTGTTGTCTATATATGCTGTTATTATGCTGACACTAGTGTGGCATTTTAGATTAATTATGCACTTTTATTCTTGTTATTAGTTAATGTTTACATTAGTCTAGCCCATTGACCTAGGATTTATCATAACTGTCGCATGACTTGTTTACGGCTGAAAATTTTATAGTGGAATCTTGGTTATATTGTGGATAGGTCCTTTTGCTCATTAAGATATTTTATTTTTTAACCATTTTAGCAGTTGTATTAGTCTTTTCACCTCGAGTGTGTGTTGGAACATTGACAAGTTGGATGTGCTGGAGTAATGCACTTGAATGTGTTGACCATATACATCCGCCACTCTCTAATGCAGAATAGGAGAGTGCAAAGATTCCCAGGAAAAGTATGAGTCCAACCATGGTCATTGCTTCTTATGTTGGGGTATGGATCGAATAATAAATATTCTTTTTCAGGTGGTCTGCGAGCTGCTGCTCAATCCATTAGTTATGAAATACCATTAACTCTATGTGTATTATCAATATCTCTTCGTGTGATTCGTTGAATATAAAATTTATACTTCTTGGTTGGTGTTTAGCAGATTGCAGTAATTATTATTCAAAGGATGGTCCAGTCATGTTTCTTCCTTGCAGTTGATAGAATAGTATTATTATTTTTTTTTCATTTACCTTACTGTCATTATGTCATGATGATTCACCTACTCAGTTTACTTTGATGACTCTTCTCTTGCCACTCTAGGACTACGAGAGGAAGGAGTTTGGTACTTTGTAACTATCCCTCCAAGTGTTATTACAAAAAAGTTGGACGAACATTATTGTCTAGGCCATCATCACTTTATCATTTTTATTCTACTTATGCATAATGATAGTCCATGCTTTTCTTAGAATGCTACTAATCTATCAAAACTTATTATATCATTGTCATTTTTGGTACCACTTCCATGGTACAATCTGAACTTTGATGGTTGCTTAATTTTGTGTCTTCTCATTGGTTATTTTCACTCTTCATCTTTCACTTTAATCATTTCTATAATTAGATGGTTCACATGCTTTATTAAAGGCTAATTTTTCTACACATTCATTATATTTTTTTTGTTCCTCAATTTCCTAGAACTCATCGATTAGCAATTGCAAAATCATTGAATTGTACACAACATCTCACCCTATTCATTTTGACTCTAGGATCTATGGTTGATAGTGACCTTGAGTCGGATGGACCCTACTATCTAGTTGTTGGATTTCCTTCAAACAAGGAAATTATCATCTTATCCATTCATTTATTAATCTTATGTATTTCAAAACAAAATTCTTGTGCTAGGCATGTGCCCTTGTGGTTTCATTCATGTCTAGTTCATTATTGTATTAGGGTTTGGATCCTAATCCTAATCAGTCTTTCCTAGATATCAGAAGATTTGAGGAGTTGAAGGTAAGTCGTGACATGTAAGGCTCTGCGAAACTTTTGTTTGAAAAGACCAGAGGAGTTGAAGCTTCTTATAGGTTTGAACAATGTCTGCCTTAGAGGAAAAATATCTGTTGATATTTTGAAAGAAATAGGTCTACTTGGATGCAAATTTGTAGGTAGATACCATCAGGGCGCTGCGACCTTGTGGAGTTCACCGTGGGATCACGACACCTTCACGTTCTGCATTTTTTTCTTTTCTTTTTTTAAATTTATTATTATTATTTGTTTCTTAAAATATTTAGGTTAAAATTTTTAATTTCAATTAATATATTTTATATTTTAAAAATACTGAAATTATATTGGTACGACACGATATGATACTGAAATCGTATCATTTCAGTCAGAAATCGAAACTCCGATACGGGTTGAAATTTTAAACCTTGGTAGATACATTGCTTTTCATGCACCATGCTCTATGGTTTAAAGGCAGACATGGGCAGAAGCTCATCTATTTTATATCCAGTAGGCCAAATATCTCTTTTACCATCTGGGTTCAAGTCAATTGATGTAGAAACCTAAGAAATATCATATAAAGAAATTTTAAAAAGTCTATACTAAATCAAAGTGGTCTCAAGAATTGCTCTATAGGAGGAGCATGCTGAATATTGTAGCATTTTCTGGTGCTATTATGCTTGCTTTGTTATTAATAGAGGATCCTCTTCAAGATTTTGCACTTATATTGGAAGCAACTTAGCAACATGGAACAAGAAATAAAGCCATTGTAAGTTGCTCTCATACCGAAGAATAGTGCAAAGCTTTAACACAACTTGTAAATTATTGTAGTTTAAGTGTTTACTTGGAGTTCTTGAGTTTTCAAGTTGGATCAGTGAATATGCATTGCAACCATAGTTTGTAAAATCATAATCCTCGATCCAGAAAGCACAAATCGAGCATGGATTGTGCAAAATTGATTTTTGTAGTAGAATTGGAGTAGGATCAGAATAGGACTGGTAGGATTGGAACATGATCAAAACATGATTGGAGCAGGATCGGTGGAAGCTTTGAGAGGCTATAACTTTTGACTTGGGTTGAACCACAGAACCTATAATATATCAAATCGAAGCTTGTTCAGAGATCTATAGTTAATTTCAAGGTTTACCTTTAACTGTCTAGTTTTATGAAAAAAAATATCGTTTAAAGTGTTTTCGGAGGCCTGAAAGATTTTATCTTTTTATTATCTTTTATTTTCATCTTTTGCAGAGTTAGGGTTAGGATTTTAAGATTATTTAAATATCTATTTAGTTGTTTTTGAGATAGTTTTTTAGCAATAATATTTTACCATTTCTCTTCTCTAAACCAATGAGTTTTTTGATACTTATTGTTTGGTATTCTGTGGAATCAACGAGTCTTTAGAAGATTATTTTTGACATTTGTGTTCGAATCGAAGGATTCAATAGTTTCTGTTATGGTAGCTGCTTTGTTGGCCTTTAAATTAAGTCATCTTATCAATCAAGGGAACATTCTTAAGGTTGAATATGATTATTATTATTATTATTATTAATAGAAATTTTATACCTTTTCATTTTATGATATGAAAATATAAATATTATTGAGTGCTACTGAGCGAGAATGATAATTAAATTACAAGTTAATTTAAATTTGTGCAAGTAATAATATTATCTGAGGTGTCGAAGGTCGACGATTGCATGTATATGCAAAATTATTAATCTATTTATATACAAATATTTTTTTTAAAATATTTTTTTTAATTATTAATCATATATCATAAAATTTTAAGGGTTTTTAGTAGGATCGTACGATTCTACGATCCGATTCCGACTGATCCGATTCTGACCCAAATCAATTCTGCGTAGGATCATTATTCTATAAACTATGATTGCAATAGTCAAACAATGACTTATACTTACCAGCAATTTAGTGTTTCATAAGAAATTGGGATATTTTTACCAAACCACTTAGTTGGAATTAGTTTATGTTTATGCGCAGCAAGCTTGACACGAGATATTTATCCCACAGTTCCAGCGTATCTATCATTTAATTCTTAGGCTTGACATGACAGATTAATTGCTCAGCAATTATAAGATGCTAAGACTTTAAAATATACCTGTAAAGCATTTTTTCCCAGTAATTTGAGGTTTTTATTGCTGTACACCTCTTGGGGATAACTTCATTGTAATAACGTGCTATTCTGAGTAATATTGATTTTGTTTAAATTCAATCAAATGATATCTTAAAGTATAGAAAAGCATCGAACCTGTACTGCTTTTCATTCTGAAACATGTTTATTTTAAACCAGTGTGCACAAAATTCTAATATATTATAGCAACCGGATGTTTTTCTTATATATTGTTTAATAATAGGCAATCAATTGTTCCCTCAGTTTTTGATTTTGGAAAGAATTGTCTGGGTGATCCACTGTCTGTATTTGTTTTAGCAAGAGCCCCCAGATAGTGGGCATTTGCTTTGGACTATTGGATCTTAAATCAGCAATTATTTGTTTTCCACGCATTCCGTTGCTGCTTAGGTGAAGAATGTTTCTTTTACCTTGGCCATCACACAAAACTGTTAAACATTTGCTGTATCTATATTTTCTTTAGCCGCCATACATCATGTTTAAGATGTTGCTGGCTTCCAGTATAATATTTAAGCACTGTTTTCTACTTCTTTCAGGTGAACGCACATGAATCAAGTACAATAGACCTCATAAAGGAGAAAGAGCCTGAATTTTATTCATTGGTGACTCACGTGCTGAATCGAGCAAAGATAGACTTCGGTCTATAGCTTGCAACTACAGAATCATTTTTTGACAAATATGATCATTCTTGCTGTTCTTGTAGAGGCACAAACTTGATATTTGCAAAAGCTAATGATCCGTGTGCAACTTACTGCATATCAACCCAAATGGTCAACAAATTAAAGTGTCTAGGGAGGATATTACAAGAATTGGTGCATTCTGCAAAGGTCAGGCACACCTGTGACGCAACCTCGACAGTAACAAATGTACATTAAATTCTCTCAGATTATAGATCCACCCGTTGCTACTTGGGATCCTAGTGGACTAATTGACTGTCTATTGGTGTTATGAGCTGAATTTAAGTTTCACCTAAATTAAACTGAAGTGTAACATATTTAACTGGGATTTTGTTGTTCTAGGTTGAACTCAAATTGGGGCTGAATTGGTGTAAAATTTCCATCATTGCTCTCAGTTACCAATACGTGCTTCCTTTGTAATGTGCAATAATTGAGGAACAATTTACCGCCCATTTCTGTTATGTTCTGAAATTAAATTTCACCTAAACTAAACCTAATCGTGGCAGAGTTTAAATGGAATTTCCTGGATCTTGGTTGAACTCAAAACTGTGGTTGAAAAGGACTTATGATTAAGTTTTACCAAAGCATTCATGTTTGGCTAAGTTTATAACAGGTTGGAATGATCAGATTTATTTGGAATAAACATGCTTGCTGAACTGGTGCCTTGGGGAGAGATTGATAAAATGGGAGCAACTGTGCATCAGTATTTATTATTATTATTATTATTATTATTATTAACTTTGTCTAGTTGCCTTTATCAAAATGATGACCACATGTAAGCCAAGGGCAACGTGTAGTAGTTGGGTGTATTATTAATTTTTTAGGCATTTAAAGATTAAATTTCAATTTTGATAAATTAATGGATAATTTTTTTTAATGGATGGTTGATTTAACAACGTTGGGTTGATAGGCTATGTCTGTTATGAACATTTCTTAATTTATTTTGATAGCTAATGAAAAATTTTTATAGGGTCAGGTTGGTTATCCAGGATACTTAGTACCAATTAAAAAAAAATGACCATAGGTTGTTCAGGGTTACGGTACAATTGAGAAGTGCTTTCATAGTTAATCAAGTAGTCATGAGTCAATTTTTAATTTCGATGCCCTATAAAATTAATTTTCTTTAATGGGAAGATAACCCTGGAATACGGGTTGCGAAGCGACAAATAGATGGATGTTTTGACGGAGTATCCTTTATCAGTCTTTTAGATTGCAATAGAATGGCTTGGACCGAGAAGAACTTAAAGAGGGGATAGCTTGAATTGGCAGAAAATTGAACTTGAGAGAAATTGGTCTAGATCAAGAGGACCCGTTGGCAGATAGTTTGGATTGAGGATCTTGGATGACAAACATCATGGAATGAGTGGGCAGTTAATTTAGTTAACGTTGTTGAGGGCTCATGGATGGTCATTAAGTTTTGAGGAAAGATGATGAACCCTTTAAGGCTTAATTTGTTGAAGCTTGCTAGTTTGAGATGCACCAAGATTGTATTTCTGTCCCAAGTTCAACACGGAGATGGTAAATCACGGGCGGCTATTAGCATTTGGAATAGTGACTAACACATAAGGGAGATATTTTATCTCGGTTTGCTGAGATTTGAACCCCAGATCTTATGATGACAACATATCATGTGCTAGCCACTAGACCGTCTCGAATGGACAAACATGACACTTATGGTAGAATATACGTCAAATCAGCTTGCTAAGTTATAAGGGGAACGATGCCCTTGAAATTATTTTATTTTAAATTAAAGTATTTGATAATTATTATTTTATTTTATTGTCATTGTTAAGTTTTCATATGCCTCTTAAATAATGCCCTTGTTTTCTTATAACTGACTTGCACGCACGACAGAAAAAAAAAACTTTTTATTATAATATTTGGTAAACACACACGTCACATTCTTACAATAACAACAAAAAAACACCCACAAATAATTGATACTGTAACATAAATCTAATACAACTTAGTCAAATTTTCTTTCCTTGATATCATTCATCAAACTTACGCGATTAATTTTGAAAGGATTAATTCGGTCTCGTACAAAATTTTTAACGATTATCAAAGTAACTTAAAATATGCTCATACTAATTGATTTATCAACCGTCTATTAAAAAAGAATTTATCCATAAATTTATTAAAATCAAGACTCACTTTTTAAATAATTGGGAAACTAAAACAAATACTATGCCGCTGTGCCAGTGCCGGAGGCTTAAAGTCAACTTTTACGAAGGAAACATATTTTATCGGATAAACTTCCAATCTGAATTTGTCAATTATTGTGTCAGTGTGTGTTCTTTGATGCTAAGTAAATAGAAGAATATTCAATGTCATTTGTATATTAAGTACCATTTAATAGTAGAAACAATAACCATAAAAATTAACAATAATATTCTTATTGATATCTTATAAGATCAAGATGAGCTGACGATGAGCGAAAGAACAAACAAGTCAACGACATTTGCGGAATGACAAGTTAATGGTTGATGCAATTGATCAGATTAATTAAACTCGGATGGATTTTAATTTGAATTTTGATATTTAATTAATATTTTAATTAATTAAGACGAAAAGTCTAAGTGAGTTTAGACTAACTGGATACTTAGTGATTAGAAGTTCAACAGGAAGTTGACACGGAAAAAAAGTCCAAGTGGATAATGAAGGACCGGACACTTAGTATAAAATGGAAAGACTAAGTGAGTCACAGTTGATCAGACACTTAGTGATCGGAAGTCCAACATATAGTTGGTAAGAAAAAAGTTCAAGTAAGTCATGATGGTTAACATTTGGCGGTCAGAAGCCTAATATGGAATTGACATGAGAAGGAAAGTCTAAATGAATCACGATTGACCATACACTTAGTGATCGGAAGTCTAATAAGTAGTTGGTAAGAGAACAATACATGTAGGTTATGATTAACTAGACATTTGGTGGTCGAAGTCTAACAGAGAGTTGCTTTGAGGTGTGAAGTCCTGGCAGGTCAAGTTGACTGAATGTTAAGCAACAATAAAGTCCTGACAGGTTAAGATTGATCGGATGCTAGATAATGAGGAAGTCTCGACAAGCAAAGTTTCGAAGATTATAACTTTTTACTTAGATATCAGAATGAGACAATTTTTGGTGTGAAACGGAGCCCATTCAAAGATCTATACTTCTTACTCAATATCAGTTGACTAATGAATTTTTATCGATCAATTGATGACTTTAAGAACCAAACAAAAGCTTATCAATTCGATTGGTAAATTCGACTAATTACGATCAGTAAACTGATGGAGTAAATCAGTCGATTGATATGGTCAAACAGATAAAAAAAAGTCATTCTATAGCTTTTAAATATCGAATTCATCATATCAATCGGCTGATTAGTAAAATCAATCGACTAATAGGTAGAAAGCAGCTCGAGCAACAACCTTTAAAAGGTGATTTTGAAGAGGTTTGAAGGAGCCGATTCTTGGAGGTTTGAGGGTGAAGTGTTGTTACATTTCCAGACCAACAAGAGACATTCCAAAGCTATCAACAATGATCAAAGTGAAGTTCATCATATTGTGAAGTTGTTTTGCTTTCATTTGTTAGTTCTATTCGCTTTCATTGTTGTACTGTTGTGAATTTGTTGTAAGAGAACTTCTCTGCCTCCAAAAGATATTCGAGAAGGAGGAAATTCTTAGTGAAAGTGGAGAGCTAGGAATAGATCCTTGGATTAGTCATCTCAAGGAGGTGGATACCAAGTAAAATCCAAGTGTTGTGCATGTGGAGTCGGTTTTGAATCAAAGTTTCCGTTGCACATTCAAACGACAAGCACAAGATCAAGACAAAGCAATCGAAAGTCCTAACATCAACGACAAGTTAGAGGTTGGATGCTTCACGAGGATCAAGATGACATTCAAATTTTTAATATCCTGTGCTTACAAAAAGAATACTAGATGGGAGCCAAGACGGATCTCGACGAGACCCCTTCAACACTCAAGTTAGACTTTAGAGGAGAGAATAGAAAATAGGTAAGATAGCAGAGAATAACATAGCACTCGATGTAGGCATTATTACATTATATAGGAGAAGAAGATAGGTGAAAATCTATCTTGCCTTTTCTTAAAGAACATACCTGTGTCAGAGGGCACATCTCCTAATAATTATCACCGTTATGCTCAAATTCATAATCTTAAAGCCTTTGTCTCCTAGGCGTACTCAACGGTTGGGTGGGTAAAATGGCTTCATAGCTATAGTACTCGGTATGCTACAATAGTTGTGATGCTACAGTGGTCGAGATGCTATAGTACTTAGAATGCTACAGTGCTCGAGATACTATGGTACTTAGGAAGCTACCATGCTCAAAATGCTTTTCTTTTCTTTCTTCTCCCTTGAAAAATGAAATTGTGCCTTCTATTCTTTTCTATCTTCTTGTAATGGATAACAATTATATCTTTTCTTTTATGTTGCTGCAATAGAAACCCAAGGAGATTAGTCAATGAGCTCTAGCAGTGGCAAAGCTTATATGGGCCCAGTGTGGTTGCCCACATTACCAGAAAAATAAAAAAAATAGTGTTGAAGATGACTCATATTTGAGCTAACACGGGGCATAGCTGTGTAGGGAGGCACAACTAAGCTATGTCTGCAACTATGGGTTTGATAAGCTTATCGAAAAAGTCTATCACACAGTCATTCCCTAGGGCACTCCATGCCACCAAACACGGCTGGGTCATGATTGGGTCTAAGGGAACAAGCACGCCTTGTTAGAGTGTATACTAAAAGCCTAAGCTTTTTATAAACATTTATTTTGAATAAAGAATCACATTTGGTCAAATTATCTACATTTGTTTGTCAAGTGTAGTTGTTCAATTA
>JBBMJZ010259041.1:0-18627 GCA_037833815.1 Zingiber zerumbet
CCCTCTTACAAATGTTTGAATTTGTATACGTCCACACTATCGTGGCATACAAAATTCATGGTGTTTTGAGGTGTTGGTGAATTTAAATGATATTGTTTGAGGAATCAATAATATTTTAAATTCTAAAGTTTTGACCAAATATTTTATGATTCTTAGGATTTCAAATGACTTTCAATCCTCTTCCTATTATATTGAAAGAGAACAAACTTACTGGTCCCAATTACATTGATTGGAAACGAAACTCGGACATTGTCTTAACTGCTGAAGGCTACAAGTTTATACTTTTTGAGATTTGTCCAAGCTTGCCTAATAGCAATTCTAGTGAAGAGGAGATTGAGTATCATAAGAAATGTGTCAGGGCAGATAAGATGGCACGGTGTTACATTTTGGCTTCTATGTCAAATGTGCTGCAACATCAATATCAGGCCATGCCTACTACATGATGTGCAATCTCAAGGAACTCTTCGGACACCAGAATCAGTCTGCTAGGTAGGAGGCTATGAAAAACTTGATGACGACCACCATGACTGAGGGGGCACCCGTAAGGGATCATATCCTCAAAATGATGGCTCTTTTGAATAAGATGGAAGTCCATTGAGAAGAAATCGATGGGGAAACCCAGGTCGATATCATTCTCCAAACGCTGCCTAAAAGTTTTGAGGAGTTCCGCCTGAACTACAACATGAACAAAAGGGTTTATTCATTGCGAAACTTCTAACAGAACTTCAAGCAATAGAAGGACTATTTCGTCAAAGTTCTCAAATTCACATTGCCAAAAATGTTTCTGCTTCTAAGACAAAAGGCAGAAAGAAGAAAAAGAAACAAGTTGGTTCAGCAAAGAAAGTGAATCGATCTCTAGGGACTGGGCTGCATGCAGGTGTGAAGAAGCTGAAGGGCAAGTGCTTCACATGTAAGCAGTCTGGACATTAGAAAGTAGACTGTCCTCGCAGAAAGGAGAATAATAAAGGTATATCTTATTCTCTAGTAGTTGAAATATGTTTAGTGGTGTTATCTACCGATACCTGGTGTGTAGATACAGTAGCCACTGATCATGTCTGCAATTCATTGCAGGAGTTCCAGGAAACTCGACATCTATATGAAGGGGAGATTACCGTCTATATAGGCAATGCTACAAAAGTGGTGGCTATTGCAGTGGGAGATGTTTATTTATCTTTTGATAGGAATAAAACATTGATTTTGAGAAATTATCTTTACATACCAAGTTTTAGAAAAAACTTGATTTCAATTTCTAAACTTTTTATGAATGGATATTCTGTTTTTTTGATAACAAAGTAGTTGTCAAAAAAAATAAGGTAGTTATCTATTCTGATACGTTGGTTGACAATTTATATACTATAAATGTAAAAAAACCTGATACCTCTATTTTATGAAGTAGCTATTTATAATATTCGTTTCTTCTTACTAATCACGTGAGCCAAAGGAAAACTTATATATATTCTAGAAATAAGAATTCAATCCTTTAACGTCTAGTAAAAATCTTCACCAAAGAGACAGTAAACATTTTAAATTGAAAGGCAACCCAGGAATCTTCAAGAAAATAAAACTCCAGTGTTTCAATATAACCACCACTTCAACCTTTACACCATAAATAAACTGATCTAGTACATGCATAAGTCTATACTATTTATTTTTAATTTTAAAATAAAGACTCGATTCATAAAAACTTTGAGTATGCAGAAATAAACAAAAATGAAGGTCAGAAGGAGGTGTTATGCCATGCTACGATCCACTCAAGCGTCCTAGCCTCCAGCTTTAAACATTAAATGGTGTAACGACTTAAACATTTTATAATGGACCTTCAACTTCTAATTTTGAAATGTCATGCAATAATTACACCATAACTTTCATCTTATCCTCCACTTAACAATATATAAATATACTCAAGAAAGTGACTTTCTCTCTATTCGTTTAATCAAACTGAACCATAGCACTAGGCTGGCAAGGCTCCCCGGACTTGTCCAATTTCCAATACCTTAACTTGGCAAGGCTCCCTAGGACTTGTCCCACTTTCCAATACCTCAACTTGGCAAGACTCCCTAGACTTGTCCCGCTTTCCAATACCTCACATTGGTAAGTCTCCCCGGTCATGTCTCGCCGGCTCTCATACCGGTATGTCTAGTCACAAGCAATCACATTCCTCAAATTAAATACTAGAAATATCCTTTAAAATACTTCTAAATTAAGTTACGCATTAAACCTAACATAACTCTAAAGTATATATATTAGTTGTGCATAAATATGAATTGAGTTTTAACTAGAGCTGATATATGTCATATAAACTCCAAAACCTGTTGAAAAGAAAGGTCTATGAAATTGCTACCCATCCCTAGACTTAACTCCCTTTCTAGTGACTCGGAATCGCTCTATAGCTCACCATAACTTCTAACCTCCCCTCGACTCGAACTCAGCTGGAAAGAAAAGAACTCAGCTGGAAAGAAAATGACTCAGACACACACTCCTTGCAACCTACTGGATGTGGCTATAAGGTCACAGCCATAACCCTTTGCAGATCCATCCCCCTTTCCACTAATTCTCTCACCCCAAGCAAATTTGGACACCACACGTCCCAACCCATTCCCCCCTCGCACACAGCTTCTCCCTACAGCAGCCCTTCGAGCCTTCATTCCACCACTTCTAACACTCCATGACACACCACAATCCATACCTAACCCATCCAGAATAGTTCCTAAGAGCCATAGCAGCCATCATCAGGCCCTTTTTTCTATGTAGGTTAAAGTCTCGCGGTAAATTGGAATTTTTCAATGGAATTAACGGAAAATGTCAATCTTGACGTCTTGAACGGCTCACTCACGGTTCGGGCCGAGCACTGTGGGCTTTGAACAAGCCACTAAGAATTATTTGTCTACGTGGAGGTTATTCATTGGCCAACTTGACGTGTTCATTACCGAGAGAACATATACAAGGATTTTTTCATTTACCTAAGAGAGGAAACCCTAGTTTACACCAACAATCAGTGAACGTTTCTGCTGTGGGTCATCGTGGACTATTCAATTAAGATACCGGGTGCATTAAATTCATCGTTAAAATTCAAATACTGAAGTCGTTCTGGCTATTTCCTTCACTTCGATTGCACAAATCCGGAAAAAAGAATAAAAAAAAAGAGGGGCTTTGAGCGAGGCGAAAGAGATCTCTTGGACATCGACGAAGATACTCTGTCTCGATTTGAAGGGCATTTGTTTCTTCTGTCTATTTTGATCGGCACAGGCCGCCGCCTTCTTGTCTATTGATCTTCTCTTCTCAGTTGGCGCATCGGTTTTGTTCGAAGTTGTGAAGAATATTTTTCTCGATGGCAATGTGGACGCAACGCTCGGCGGCCGCGGCGATCCTTCCGCTTCTCTTCTTCCACCTATTTGTTTCCTTCTACTGTCTTATTGCTTCAGCGCAAGGTACTCTATGATACTTTTGCTGTTTCGTTTATGATTGGGGCCTCGGTAGATTGTGATTTTAGAATGGCAATGTTAATAATTATGATATATTTATAGTTCCATGATGTTATTTTAGGTAGGCTATAAATGAACCACACTTTTGTGAACAACCTTGGTGATCAACTTGGTAAGATCTTGTTTATATTTGTTTAATGCACACAAGATTAATTAAATAAATAAGTTTGAACAATTCGTTAAACTAAACAAATAAGTTTGAAAGTGTTCAGCTCGTTAATGGTCTTGAACAACGTTTAATCATTTTCATTAATAAAATTATTATCAACATGCTAAACAAAAAAAAAAAATTAAAATGAACAAAAAAAAAGTTTGAATTATCAAGCGAATAATCAATCAAATAAGAAAAAGTTTCAAATAATCAAACAAACTTAAATTTAGAGCTTGATAGCATCTAAATGAATCAAATTCAAGTTTATAAAACATAGACCAAGCCAAGCTTGAACAATCATTTCAATGACTTGGTTCATTTTAGGCTCGGTTTGGTTTGGCTTTGCTCAGTTATCTTATCAAATAAACTTGAACACCATAAAGCTTGACTTGGATTGTTTACTACCCTAAAGCTTAGCTTGACTTTACTTTATCAAACATTTTAGGTCGGGTAGTGCTTATAAGCAAAGTGTCTTGGCATGCTATCTGGGTTGCTCGGTTAGAGTATCGAAGTAACTTTTTAAGAATTACCAATGCAAAAGAATGAAACGAAGAAATAAATTGTTGTCGGATATTGTACTATAGAATTTGGAAAGTAATCAGGAATGTAAAAGAAGAGATCATCAATTGTTCCACTTTTACCTTTCTCTATCTCGTAATTATTTTTTTTTATGATCCTTAAGGACAAAGAGAATGAATGCCCTTTGACTATAATTTGATACTATTACAAATCTCAAGGCTTCTGCTGGAGTTAGATAGTCCTAGATTGGATAGTTCAATTTATAATTCAAGCACATAAAAAGTGTATTTGTTAGCCTTACAAACAAGTAATCATTGGTGGCCTAGGTGGTTTTGACAAGGGGCTGTTTTTCATAGTCTCTAGGTGATCTTTGTTAGGTTCTTTTAAAAAGTGGTATTCAAGAGGGTGTAAAGAAAAATAAAATAAATTTTTTAATATGTTGGCAGTTCATTTTATATTAGAAAGTAATCTTAGTTTTTTCCTATTAGCTCACTCGAAGACCTTTGTTTGCTCAAGCCTTTTGTCCCACTAGACTATGGCCTTCCTCTTTTCACTTGATGCTGATGGCCTACATTGATTTTTTGCCATTTTTCAGTTAATGTTTTTCATTCTCTTCCTTCCATGTGATTTCCTTTATATTTTCTCATTTATTTACTTTCAACACAGACGCTTTTTTTCATGAGTTTTTATTGTCATTGTGTTTAGTATTTTACTTAGTAATTATGATCTATTTATTTGTGATTGCAAATTTGTTTTGATTGATTAAACATACAATTGTTATACACACATACACCAATAATCCTTAATTTGATATACTTATTTTCTACAATTTTCTATTATTTTAATATCAACCACTAAAGGCCTATTGCTGGAGCCCATAGGCAGTCGTTTGGAAGATTGAACCGATCTCTATTAAATCAATGTTACTTGTTCCTTTATAGTATGTTTGGCATCAATTCTTATTTCAAAGGAATTCCAATTAAATGAATCCTTGAAAAAAATGTAATTTTGAAAAATGATTGGATTCGAGCAAGAAAATGTTAATGGGATTTCTGTTTCTCAAGCATTTAATCTTAGAACATGAATACTAAATATACTTGGTATTCTGTAGAATTCTTTGTCAGATACTAATGATTTCCAGTGAATTCTTGAATACAAATGGACTAATTTTCTTTGTATATTCAAATCCTAAATATTTATGACAATGAAATTATAATTTGTTTTTTATATGTAGAGGATTTGATGACAGTGTACTAGAATCCTACTTCCACAAAAAAATTATGGTTTTAGCAAGCCGTTGCTTTTCTTTTTGCATCTCTGCTATCTCTGTTATTTATGGTTTCAAATTGGAATGTGATTCTACTTAGCACATTTGCAGAAAACAAACCAAGCGATGCCATTGACTTGTCGAAAAGAGCCTCTGAAATGATAAAGCTGAAACGATATAATGATGCAATTGCACTTCTAAATTCTGCAATAAAAGTAGATCCAGATCATTCAGATGCCTATCAACTACGTGCAACATCTTTCCGTCAAATTTGCAAGTATGTATGTGCAATTAGTATTCTTAATTATCTTAAGTTCATTTTCTTCACGATGTCATGAACCACTAATGCAATAGAAAGAGAATTTTTTCTACATCTATAGTATGTGGCACTTATCACAATAAAATATGTAATGGATAGGGCCTGTTATTAGAAAATAAGAATACAAAATCAGAATCATATGCGTTATTGTTTAACCGATATATACTCTCGATAAGTCTTCCATGTGTTCAATTTGGGCTTGTACGATCTAGTCTAGTTTGCCTTTCTGTGCATGTGTGGCAGATTTGTATGATTATAAAAGGTACTGATTGAATCCCTTTTCTAATAGTTCGAGCTTTTGAGTTTATGGTAGCCTTGAAGATTGAAATACATGAAATACTAAAATACAAAAGCCATAAAACTTAAAGTGATCTCCCAAAGCAAAGTGATCTATTGAAGACGAAAAACAAATCTTCGTGCTTGTTGTCAGCGAGAAGATTACAATGAACCTCCTCAATAGATCCACAAACCAAATCCCTGTTGCTTGGATGTTTCTCCTTCCACAGTTAAAACAAATCTCACGTATTGAATATCTCTCATATTCTGAACCCCTCTTCTGACCCTTGGACGCTTCTTCTATAATGGGAATTATCTCAAGGGTAAAAGGAACATTTTGTCCCAAGGAAATGTGGGCAACGTGGGCATATTTTCTACATCTCCCACTCGTCCAAGGTAAGTCACTAAGACTTTGTTAGAATCAAGTCACTAGTCACTAAGATTAGTTAGTCACATAGACTAAATAAGTCACATAGACTATATAAGAATCAAGTCATAAAAACTAAGCAGAACATCCAATCCTACTTAAGGGAAAATGATTCATGTGACAACAAGTATATTGAGCGATTGTCACTAAGAAGATTGTTATATCTTACATAGCCGCTCTTCCAAATGATTCAGAGACACACTCATAATGACACATAGGCTCTCTCCTTGCGGTACATATCTATTATCTAGGAAACATCCAATCTCCTATGGCACATAACTATTATCTTGGAGATGTTCACATCTTGCTGTTTACCCAGATTAAAAAATCTTTATTTACATCAATATAAACATCTTTATTCCCTTATAATGACTATTATGTCAAGAGCATGTTCCATATTCAATATTCACAATCATTTCTATACATAACATAAATGGCTCAACCAATGAATAACATCAAAAGATGTAAATCTATTTGATCTTCCTTTATAGCTAGAATATATTTATTCTAATCAGTCGTTTTCCTAGTTATGCTCCATAGACCAAATCATCCATAGCGATACATGCTAAAGTAGCAGTCACTTATTAAATCTTCAAGTAAATAGCTAAATTGGGGTAAAACTGAGATTAATTTATAATCTCAAGGGTCTCGTATAGTGGAGAAGCAGGATCCATTCTCCTACTACCCTTATTGTCATTATAACACATATAGTATGAATCACATGCTATGATGTTATTCTTTTTACTAAAAAGAGCGTATGTTTTCATCAAATTTAACATCGTACAGATTTTGATCTAGATATACCTAATTTCTAATTCTGAATTCAACTCATAAATTCAAATTTGACTTCCAACAGGTTCAGTAAATGGTGGGTTCATTTACTTCGATAATTATTAACACAAATGATCTTATCTTGACATAACTATCAAGGCGACCTTAACTTATGAGTATGTCTCTGTCCACAGCTACATAAGTTGCCCCATAAGTAACAGTCTTACCTTTATTTATACTTAACAAATAGAGATGATTGCCCATGTGAGTGGATAAATCTTAACATGCTAACATGCTCACCGACACTTTATCAAAATATAACATAGACATTTACACTGAACATATCATGACATTTCATATTTCAAATTATCTTTATAAAGTGTTACATTTTATGAAGTCCCAAAGACTTTATATATCCTTGAAATGACTGATTAGTTAATGATTTAGTAAAAGGATCTACAAGCATAGCACATGTAAGGACATACTCAATTATCTTTTTCTTGTCAACAATATTCCTTATAAAATTATACTTAATTTCTATATGCTTGTCTTTGCTATGATATTTGGGATCCTTGAAAAAGGCTATAGCAGCTTGATTGTCAATGACAGGGTTCCCATTGTATTTAACAATCTTTAGATGCTTCAGGAACCTTCTCAATCAGACATCTTGTACAACCGCTACACAAGCCACATACCCAGCTTCCATTGTTGGCAGCGCTACACAAGCATGTTTCTTGTTGTTCCATAAGATGCCACTACAATTCAACAAGAAGGTATAGCTCGAAGTGGATTTTCTATCATCAAGGTTTCCTGTGTGTAGCCTTTAGGCTCATCTTATATCCTTGGAAATAGAGACTAATCTGTTGTCGCTCTTAGATATTTGAATATCCTTTTTACCACTTTCCAGAGTCTCGGTTCTGGGTTTGACGGGAAACAATTGACTAAGCCAACAACATAGCTGATATCGGGATGTGTACAGAGCATAGTGTACATCAAACTACCAATAGCTATGGCATATTGTTTTTTCTTCATTTTGGGTATTTTTTCAGGAGTTTTGAGACTCGTACTCTTGCTCAAAATAGTACTTTTCACTATAGGTGTATGTTCTAAGTTGCAATTAGACATCTTGAAATGATGTAACATCTTATTTATATAAGACTCTTATGACAGACCTAAAAGTTTTTTAAAACGATCTTTAATGATCTTCACCCCTCAGATGTACTCAACTTCTCCCATATCTGTTATATCAAATTGTGATGACAGCCACTTCTTGACTTCATTTACATACCTTATGTCATTTCCAGCTATCAGCACATCGTCAACCTATAATGATAAAATAACATACTTTCCTATTTCCCTTATCAAGAAAACGCAAAGATCCTCATTGATCATCTCGAAACCATAAGATAGCATGACTTCATTGAATCTTATGCCCCATTATCTTGACACTTGCTTTAACCCATATATTGATTTTTTTTATGTCTACATGCTTTCTTCTCTTGGCCTTCCGCAATGAAATCTTCTTGCTAAGTCATATAGATTTCCTCGTCAAGCATACTGTTAAGGAAAGTGATCTTTACATCCATTTGATGTAATTCCAAGTCATAATGTGCCACAAAATCTAAAATAATTCGTATTGACACAAATTTCACTATGGGAGAAAATGTCTCTTCAAAGGCAATACTTTCCAATTGGGTAAACCCTTTTGCAACCAAATGAGCTTTGTATATGTTAATTGATCCATCAACTTTCCCCTTTACTTTGAGAATCCATCTATTCCCAATAGTCCTTTGACCAGGAGGAAGATCGATTAAGTCCCAAACATGATTCTTATTCATACACTCCATCTCTTTAACCATTGCAGCTTTCCACTTTTCTCTAACTCTTCATCCCAATGTTTTCTCAATAGATTGATGTCCATCATCATCAACTTGGATTGTCATCAATGCTTCATTCTAAATATCAAACCTCTTCTTAGGTTTGATTTTATGAACACTTATTTGCAAATCACTCCTATTCTGTTGACTAGACTTAGGTATTCCTTTTAACACCTATCTTGTTGATAATATCTCATCCTTCTCAAAAAGATGAACACTTTTATCAACATCACTTCTGGTTGGAAACTCTATTTCGAGAAAAGTTGCATCTCTTGAATTTATTTTGAAGAAGGTTCAATCTAGTTGTTCATCTATGAAAACATAACCTTTGGTGGTCTGAGGATATCTAATAAAGATACATTTCTTACCGTCTCAGTTTTCCATACTTGTGAGAACTATCATGAATAAAAGCAACCGACTCCTAGGGTCTCAGATTACTCAAATCTAGTTTTCTGTTTGTCCAACGTTCATATGGGGTAGATGGAATTGACTTTGAAAACACTTTGTTAAGTATATAGACTGCAGCTAATAATGCATCTCCCCAATAGGAGATCGGCAAATTAGCCTGCACCATCGTAGACCTAACTATTTGTAGAAGTCTTATTTCTTCTTTCAGCTACTTCATTTTATTGTGAAGTTCCAGGGATTGCTAGTTGTCTAATAATCTCTCTATCATTACATATTGTCTTGAATATGTTAGACAAATATTCCCCCATAGTCAGTGCGTAAAGTCTTAACCTTATGTTCCGTTTGATTCTCAACTTCATTCACATAACGAATGAAACAATCTAATGCTTCAAATTTATGAGAAATCAAATACACATGACTGAAACGAGAGAAATTATCAATAAATGTACTAGCGTTCATATTCATTTGGCCACAAATATCCGAATGGATTAATTGCAATGATGATTCAGCTCTAATAACCTTTACTAAAAGGTTTCTTAGTTGCTTTTCCAACAAGATAATGTTCACATATAGACAAGTGAATCTTAGCCTGAGTGCCCAATAGACTCTCTCTAGCCAACTGATTCCTACGTTATTGTTCTATGTATCCTAATCTAGCATGCCAAACCTCATCAATACCTGCATCACTAGTTAGAGCAATGTTTGAAAAACAACCCTCAATAGTACAGTTGACATCTGGTTCTACATCAAAAACCATAAGATCATTTAAAAAACCATATCCGATTGATACCGGTCAATCTTAAGTTCAACACACCTCTAAAAATTAATGCAATACCCTAAATCAAGAAAACATGTAACAGAAACAAGATTCTGTCGAATTTCAGGAGCATTCAAGACATCATGTAAAAACAAAACACTACCACCACGGAGGTTAAGTTTGCAAGTGTCGACTTCTTTGACTTCAATTCTTCCATTGTGTCCTACATAAATCCATTTGTTGCTAGCTGATATCCGACAGTGCTCTACAAATGTAACTACTCTCGAGTTACATGGTTAGTTGCTCCCGAACCTATAATCCACAAAAGATAAGAATCAGCTAACAACACTGAACTAGCAACAAAATGCTTAGGAAAAGAAGACATACTTGGATTTACCTTTTTCGGCTAAGTGCACTCTCGAGCGGAGTGACTCTTCTTGCTACAATTAAAGCAAGTAAACTTGCTTTTAGGTTTTACTCCAGTCTTCTTTCCTTTATTTTTGATTGGGTCCCACAATAGCAGCTCCTTTCTTCTTTCCCTTCTTCTTGAAACATTTCTTTTTTCGTAGATCCAGATGATCCAACAAAACCGACAGCCACATATGCCAGCCTAGAAATCCTTGCAGATTCTACTCTCTTCGCCTCCAATTCTACGTGGCGTGAGACATCAGTGAAAGACACTAGTGGAGTGGTATGCTTCATAGTCTCCCAAAAATCTGGAAGGGAACGAATAACTACTTAAACCTGTTGTTCATCGGTTAACTCATGACTAGCAGGTTAAGCTCTCAAATCATGTTCGACATTTCCTTGAGGTGTTGAACTATCGAAACATTCGGACGCTTCTTATAGCTGTCAAACCTGATCGTCAGCTGTCAAAGCTTGCTTAAACTTATTCCACTGTATTTCTCCTTGAGGGCTACCCAAACTGCATGAACCGTAAGATACGACTTATATTCAAAAGTTAGGTTATCTACCATTGAACTACTCAATATGCCCTTTGCGGTGGAATCAATTTTCTTCCATGCCTTGTAGGCATCAAGATCTCGTCTATTTTGTGCAGTCGAACTATCTACAAGTTCTACCATAATTTGATTTACAGTCTCTAGAATTTCTTGTTCCTCAAGTACAGTAAACTCACCCTACCTGCCACTTGCCTTCTCAGTCACCGTGATTTACCTCTTCTGTGTTGGTCTTGGAGCGGGCTGGCAGGGGCGCTGGGGCCGAGCGTATTCGCCTTTTGCCACTGAGGTGTCAAATCTTATAGTTATCCCTATTAGTTTCTCTCCCTTAGTTCAGCTATGCTATTTTTAGTTATCATGATCTAACACAAATAAACACATTATTTAATATTTAGTATAATTCATGTGTGCAATATATGATTGACTCAATGTTAATTTGAATTGGTTTATAAAATCAAGTGATAATTATGTTTTCACTCATCATTCGTATGACCAATCAAATCAACATTGATCAATACTATTACACACATCCCAACTAATGATGTAATCATTATCCAATCATGATTTTCATTTATTTATAATCATTTATTATTATACTCATAATGAACTAATAATATATTGCATTGATCATTCATCATGTGGAGTAATCTACATAAACGAACATATGAATGAACATATCATTAACATAAACATGTCGTATATTGTTAACATATAACAAACTCACATAAAATAACTCTGTTCGTACATAACGACAGAATTTATTACACGACTCATAAACCATATGAACTAGTATTGTTCGTACATAACGACAGTAACAATAAAAGAACTCTAATAAACTAGATGGGTTAATACCACTCCCACTAAGACAAACACCAGTGCAGTGGTCAACTCAATTCCCTTCAACTTGGACTTATTTGAGGCAACTTCAGGATTTTCAATTTGATCTATCATCGAACCTTCTTCAGACTTCTTAGAGGATCCTCATAAAATTCTTCAAGATCTTCCTCTGGATCTTCTTCAGATTCTTTAGGATTCTTCTTTGGATCCTCCTTAGATTCTTGAGGATCCTCTTATGGGAACTCATGGTGAAGTAGTTTCACACACAACTGAGCATATGAGATTCGCCTTTTGGAGAGCCTCTATATATGGTGTGCTTCCACCTTTGGATTCCCTGGCAATGATTGAATCAAAGCCCAGATCCTGTAATTATCTAGGATTGGAAACTCTTTTTGTTCAAGTTTCCAGAACAACCTATCAAGTCGTCCAATATATCCTCTTACTCCAAAATATGGGTCATACTTGATTTTCTGAATCTGCTCCCATAGCTCATTCCGTTGCACATCACAACGAGTCATCGTGCATATCATCCGAGGCATCTGGAATTGAAAAATAATAATGTTAGTACAAAATCGACAAACCAGTAACAAAATCGGTTTATTTCGATTCACTCATATGCATAGAAAAATATACAGAATTCATAAGCAAATATGATAAACTAATTTTCTTTATTTGTGGAGCTCTAGTGGATTAACACACTTGACCGGTCGATTGGGAAATCGGACCCTGAATTTGGTCAATTGTCCTTAATTAGAACTGATCTAATTGGACAGAGATCTTCTATACCTATGTTCTGTTATTGTTTAATCTAAGCTCATTTAAGTCAATCTCAGACTTATTGATCAAACTTAAGTCCGTTTGATCAAACCACCCATTGGATTAAATCTGACCCATTAGAGAAAATCTAATCCATTTGATCAAATTTGGTTCATACCCAATTTATTCTGGTTTGGATCAAATTGGTTTAGTTAAACCAACTAATAATTTGAACCAGACTTGGGTCCAATTGAACAAAAAATAGTCTGGTTAAACCAAACTAGTCGGTCCAGTTCAGTGAACCAGATCCAGTTTAAGTACGACCTAAAGATTTGAACCCAACCCAATTAATTGAGGCAATTACAATTAATTCCAACAAACATAGAAATAACATTTTATTTTTGTTAACACACGTTGGCATTAATTTTAAAAAATACTAATAAACATGCATAAAAAAAATGCGAACACATTTTTTTTTCTTTTTGCCAACGCATACAAAACATGTTTGGTTTAGGTTTTTACCAAAATCCAACTTTTTTTCCCTTGCATCATTAAAGAAAAGAGACGTACAAACCACTAAACACTTCGTCTTTTCCACCGCTTTTCTCTTCTTCTCCACTAGCCTTCACCTTCGCCAACACCCATGCCATCAACACCCCCATGTCACTCATCGGCCAAAAACGGAGACACACTCCGTTGGAGTGGCCACTGTGTTTGGGGCTGACAATAGCGGCAGATTGCGACACAGTCGCAATCTTGCCTAGCGACAGCAGCAAATTGCAACTACACTCAGCGACAGATCACGATTTCCGCAGCGAAATGGGTTGCTACTTTCAAGGCCTAGTGGCAGATCACATATCACGACTTAGTCATGATTTCACAGTGATCGATCGCAATTTCGGCAACGAAATCACGTACAAAAAAGAAATTTCAAGCGAAGGTATTTTAGGGATTTTCTCATGCATTTAGAACATATTGCTCGGATACCAATGAAGATTGAAATGCATGAAATACTAAAATATAAAAACCGTAAAACTTACCATAATCTCTTGAAGCAAAGTGATCTCTTGAAAACGAAGAACACATCTTTGTGCTTGTCGTCAGTGAGAAGATTACAATGAACCTCTTCAACATATCCACAAACCAAATCTCTGTTGTTTGGATGTTTCTCTTTCCACGGTAAAAATGAATCTCACATATCGAATATCTCTCACGTTCTGAACCCCTCTTCTCACCCTTGGATGCTCCTTTTATAATGAGAATTATCTCAGGAGTAAAAAGGACATTTTGTCCCAAGGAAATGTGGGCAACGTGGGCATGCCCACGTTCCCATTTCCTACAAGCCTAACAATTGTTGAGATGTGTATGGTTCTCTCAATGAACAGAAAATGAAAATATCTTTAATTAAAATGTATTAGATGATATTTTCCTAATCAGCTCAACAATTATAACTCCATATTTATTGGCAGATTAATTGTCATTTTGGTACTGAAATGATAATTCTAAGGTGCTGTGTGGAGTTATTAGGAAGGGCATTATTCTAAAAAATATTAATATTAGAAGGAAAATAGGTGTTGTAGCTCTAATAAATGATAAAATGAGAAGAAGATGGATATGGTATGGGTATGTTCAAAGACAACAAATCGATTTTGCAGTTGGAAGAGTGAATCTATTGAAGTGGTAGATGTAGAGGGATGAAGGAGACCATAGGAAACATTGACTATCATCTAGCTGTTTGGGTAGTAAAATGATCTAATTAATTTGATTCTTAGTAGTGAGATAGCGTTGTGTAGTGTCCAACAGTGGAGTCAGGTCCATGTAGTTGATCAAATAGTTGGGACAACATGACTTGATGATGATAGTAATGATGATTAATTGTTATCTTGTGACTGGCTTAGCTTTGAGGACAAAGAACTTACAGAGCCTCTGAGAAATGCAGGTTTGAGGAGTCTGAAAAAGACTATAAAAGATTTCTGGAGCTAAAGCCTAAGTCTCCTTCAGTTGAGAAGGAGCTTTCTCAGACATTGCAGGCACGTGATGCATTAAACTCTGCATACAATCATTTTGAGTCTGGTGACTATCCAAAAGCTATGGATTACATCAATAAAATTGTCCTTGTCTATTCATCAGGGTGTTTGGAGGTAATTATTAGATATATGTTGCTCAACTAGATAACCTTGGAGATTTGTGTATGTGATGCAGTTTTACACTTCTTATGTTTGTTATTTGCAGGCAAAAATTCTCAAGTTGAAATTAATACTCGCTCTGAAAGACTACTCTAGTGTTATTTCACAAGCTGGTTACATACTTAAAGAAGATGAAGATAACTTGGAGGCACTTTTGCTACGGGGCCGTGCATATTATTATCTCTCTGACCATGATGTTGCATCAAGGTTTGTTTTTTGAATTTTGTCAGAAGAGCTTTCATTTAAAGATCTTATTGTAGCTGAATGTTACACTTCAGGCATTATCAAAAAGGACTTCGTCTAGATCCAGAGCATAGTGAACTGAAGAAAGCTTATTTTGGTATGAAACAGTTGCTAAAGAAGACAAAGAGTGTAAGACCAAAAAATGAAAATTTATAGCTGTAATGAAGATTTAAATGTGATTAATGCTAACTAATTAGTAATCTTGGATATGCTTATTGATTTTCAGGCAGAAGACAATGCTGCCAGGGGTAAGCTACGTGTGGCTGCTGAAGATTTCAAGGCTGCCCTTGCATTAGACCCTAGTCATACTTCACATAATGTGCATCTTCACCTTGGTTTGTGTAAGGTTTTGGTTAAACTTGGAAGAGGAAAGGATGCTATCAGTAGTTGCACAGAAGCACTAAACATTGATGAAGAGCTTGTTGAAGCTTTGGTCCAGGTTTGTTTTGGTTCTTTTGCTAAATGCATAAATGATCCTGTTGCTTGCCCTTTTGGTCGGGTTTGTCTCAGAGTGCTCTACAGTGATCAAGGTGTTTACTATCCTTTGATACTCATATCAGAGGCTCTTTTTATGGATGAGCATCTCAAATTATTTCTTGCTCCATGTCTTAAACATATTTATGAACAAATTGTACAAATGCTAATGACCTTCTCATGGAAGGATTCATTAAATCATATTTTTCCTAACTATTTGGATTAATTACACATGTGTTATCCTCTATGCAAAGTTATTAGTAATAATCTAATTCACTTAAATCATTTTATTGCATTAGCTAAGTTTTCTTTAGTCTCTCTCTTCTCAGCGTAACTGTTGTGATCTATTCAACTCTTTTAAATCCAGAGTTAATTGTTCTCCTTTGAACATATTGATAGCTTCTACATGTAGCTCCTCTCATTTCATCATCCAAGCTACAATAAATTGCTCTTCAACATTAGTAGTTTTAAAATTTATCTTTTCTAGTACCCCATACATCCATTATGGCATTCTCATTTTTGGTGCTAATTTTTTATACATTTTACTTCCAAACAACCCAACACTTTGGACCATCAAGTAAATGGGTCATGTCATGCCACTTTCTAATAATACTTTCTTTTTAGCATAAGGGGTACATGATGATCACACAAGATTTTCTAAGGTCCTCCATCTTCCCTTTCTTTTTTATCCTATCAATGATATATCATTGGTGTCCCCTTGCTGAATATTGATGAATATATAATATAATTTTCTAATGATGGCCCTAAGCCCCATGAAGAAATTCAAGTGTTGCATTAAGCTTAGATAGCAAGTGAAGATTTCTAAAGCCCAATGAGCATGGATCTTGAGTTGAGTTTGTTGAATTCGATACCCAATATTTTATGCAACATTTTTAATACTCAAATTTTGCATCATAGATTGTAATAATATCTGTATCTTTACTATCTAATATGGCCATTTAGTTTAGCAATAACTAAGATATTAGTCTTTTTCGTTTGAAGTTGGTGGCTTTTTAGTAAAGAACTAGCTGTCCTCTTTTTCGCAGAGAGGAGAAGCAAAACTTCTAACAGAAGACTGGGAAGGAGCAGTACAAGATTTAAAAATAGCAGCTGAAAAGTCTCCCCAGGTCTAGTTCATATTCTATAATTTGTAATTTGCATGTTGGAAATATAAAATTCTTATGGTGCTTTCTATATTCCTCCCAAATATTTATTTGTACATAAAATTATACGATAAATATTGATTAGTTTGTTTTGAGGCTTGTCTTGTAGATATAATAGTTAAAAGGCAAACTGTTGTAAAATTTTCCAGTGTAATCTAAAAAAAATTACAACTTTCTCACTTTTCTGTGTGGGTGCAACTAGTCCTATCCTAATAAGTATGCTTGCAAAGCTTTGAAAATGAAATATACAGTGAAAAGGTATTTTCATCTCTTCAAGGGAATTAAATTGGTTCATTGATTTGAGATTGTCGCATAGACTGCATTGATAATGAAATTTAATATAAACATGCCCTTTTGTGATGCATCCCTTTTATGTATGTTTCTCATTATTATGGTTTTGTGTAAAAGCTAGTGATAGCTCTTTCACAGATAACTAGGGTTGTAAAGAAACCAGTAACCATGTAATCAAATTGTGTGCCAAAATTTGAGGTCTTAAGTGATGGTTGTTTGAAAGGAAATGATGTCTTGACAAATATGATAAGTTCTTCAGTCTTTGATTTATGTCACTAGAGTGTAGCCCATTCCTGGGAAAATCTGGTGGGAGCAGAATAAGTGTTTAAAGTTGGCAGTGGAATGGATACTGACACTGTAATGCAAATGAAAGATTGGAAAGGAAAAAAACATAAAGGATAAAGCAGGAAACAGAACTTGAAATATTCTTTCTAGAAATTATCCCCATTGATGGACCTTAAGCATTGCTCTACAGACATGAGTTATTCTTTGCTACTCTGCTGATTTTGTTGGAAGTTACTAAAGCAAGTGATATGATATCTAAGAATAAATCAATTTTTTTATTATTATAAATTCCTCGTGTCCATTGTTTAGTATCTAGTGTGGATGATTGTGGTCCAATTCTCATATCATCACTTATTGCACATGAAATTTTTTTAAACTTCATATATATGGACAAAATCTTACTTTAATCCTGGTAATAGGACACGATCGTTCGTGAAGTATTGATGAGAGCTGAAAAATCACTAAAATTAAGCCAACGTAAGGACTGGTACAAGATTCTTGGTGTTTCAAAAACTGCACATGTTGCAGAGATTAAGCGTGCATACAAGAAGCTTGCTTTACAGTGGCATCCAGATAAGAATGTTGATAACAGAGAGGAAGCTGAGGCCAAGTTTCGAGAAATTGCTGCTGCCTACGAGGTAATATCAGAAGCCAGATGTTTACTTTTTAGCCTAGCTTTCGAAAATTTTCAATATTATATTGCCTGTCATTGTTCAGATATAAACTAGTATTCTGTAAATAACAAAGCATTCATATCCAATGTAGTTTGCTTTCTATGTATTTGTTCTAATTTCTTAATTAGGATTTCTGGTGACCATATGCTTTTTTCTTCGATGTATAATAGTTGAACATAAAATCATGTGAAGAAACTTGTTCTTATTTTTCCCCCCTTTTCCATACAATGATAACGTCAGTCAGTGTAGCAATTAGATGTGAGTGGGTAAAGAAGGATGAAGAAAAAAAATATATATTACCAGCAATATATGCACTAGTGGCAAAAGGCGATATCGCTCGCCCCCAGCAATATATGCACTAGTGGCAAAAGGCGAAACCCTCGCCCTCAGGGCCCCCGCCGCACCCTGCCCAGGGTCATCACGAGGGAGATAAATCACGGTAGCTCGGTGGCAAGTACGTAGTGGGCCGAGATTTTTTTGCACAGGGATAGGGAATAAATCCCCG
>JBBMJZ010259346.1:0-18622 GCA_037833815.1 Zingiber zerumbet
TTTGGTACATCATCAATAAAGAGTACATTTGTTTTCCACTACTATATTTTGTCCCTTCTTCAATTGAGTTATTGCTACCAGAGTGGTATCACAGCCGGAAACCTTGTAGCTTGAATTATTTTTCTAGTAGTAAAATATGACAAACAATTTTAATGTTGTTTGGTTTGGTCCCAAATTAGATGGGAAGCTCGATTATAATTATTTGGCAGATAATGATGTCTACACATTTGAAAGCTTAAAATCTTTGGAGTTCTATTGATTCAGGTCTTTTAGGAGCCGATGCAAACTCTCCACGTCGAGATCAACTCGCTCTGGGACAAATTCATCAAGGAGTAGATTAATCAATTTTTGGCATGATAGCAAATACCAATACAACAAAGGAGGCGTGGGACATCTTAAAATTGTCATACAAAGGAGTTGATCGAGCACAAAAATGAGATAACCTCTACAGAAACAGTTGAGCAATATTTTTCACATCTTACTGATCTTGTTAATAAAATGAGATTATATAGAGATAAAATTGGAGATGACTCCCTAGTTGATAAAGTTCTTCGAACCATGCCATTGAAGTATGATCATGTGGTGGCCTCAATTCAAGAATCACATGATATTTAACTATAGACAATTGCAGAATCAAAAGGTATGATAGAAAGTCATATTGACAGGATCTAAGCAAAGACGGAAACACCAACAAATGAAGAAGCTTTAAAGAGTTAGGTTACTCTTAACACGACTGACTCTAGTCAAAGAGGAGGAGCATTCAACAGAGGTCGTGGAAGATGAAGAGGAGGATATAAAGGAAGAGGTAATTACTCAAATCAAGGAAGAAGTGGAGATAATGTCAAGCAAGATAAGTTTCCATTTCACTACTATAATTGTAGAAAATATGGGCACAAGATTACAGATACAAGAAATTCAACAATTGTGGCAATCAGGTAGACATTGCTGGAAATTATTGTGAGAACTCTAATGAGACTGAAACTTTACTTTTGGCTAGTAACGTTTTACCTGCAGATGAGAACGTATGATTTTTGGATACTGGATGTAGTAACCATATGTGTGGAAGAAAAGAGCTATTCTCGAAGATAGATGAATCAAAGGTTACTTTTGAAAATATGACAAAAGTACCAATTTTTGGGAAACGGTAAAATTTATATTCAGTTGAAAGATGGTTCCCAAAATTTTATATATGATGTCTTTTATGTTCTTGAACTTCACCAAAACTTATTATGGGACAATTATCAGAAAAGGGTTCTAAAATATGCATTACTCAAGGGTGTTGTACCATCACAGAGGGAAAAGTAAAGTTGATAGCAAAGGTAAAGATGTCTCAAAATCGATTATTTCCTTTGAAACGTCACCATAAATTTCTTTTTTGCTTTAATTCTAACATTTTGGATGATAATTGGTTATGACATATGTGTTTTGGCCACTTTCATTTTTCAGGGTTAAATTATTTAGCAAGAAAGAAGCTTGTTTTTTAGTTGCCTGATATTGTGAAATCTAATCATGCTTGTGAGACTTATTTAATTGGGAAGAAGCATAGAGAACCTTTTCGTGTAGGAAAGTCATGGAGAGCCACGAAGCAGTTAGAACTTGTTCATTCAGATCTGTGCATAGTGGAAGTTCCATCACTTGGAGGTAATAAGTATTTTATTACTTTTATTAATGATTTGAGTTGAAAATTTTGGGTTTATCTTCTACATCAAAAGTCAAAAGCATGTGATATTTTCAAGTAATTTAAGCCATTTGTTGAAAAACAAAGTGGGCGTGAAATCAAAATCTTAAGAACTGACATAAGTACAGAATATATTGTTTGCGTTATTTTTTAAAGAAGCATGATATTCTAGGGGTGCCAAAAATGAACCCGACCCAACCCGAGTCGTCCTGAAAAAAATCAGGTTCGGGTTGGCATTTTTGGGTTCGGGTTGGGTTCGAGTTGGAGGGTTAAAAATTTTCGGGTTGGGTCGGGTTGACCTGGGTTGACCTAAATTTAGGGTGTTGTGGGTTTTTTTGGGGTTAAATCAAATTTTATTTTGAAAATTAAGATATTTTTATGTATATTAATATCATATTTGTATGATAATGATGAAGTATTGAGATAAAAGTAAAAAATTATAGGAAAAATAGCCTAAAAAAGTCGTTTTGAATCAAATTTTTGGGTTATCTGGGTCGGGTTCGTGTTGATCGGGTTGGTCGGATTCAGGTTCGGGTTTAGGTGTTTTGGGTTAAACTCGGGTTCGGGTTGGGTTCGGGTTAGGCTAAAAAAAAAAACTCAACCCGACCCAACCCGACCCGACCCACCCGAATTGACACCCCTATTCGAAAGTATGACTAGTGGTTGAGTAGGAGAAAATACGTAAGAATAAGACATCCCAAGTTGGCTATCCATGGCTAACCAATCTTGGGGTGTATACATACCAAATAGAGCTGAGACGACTTTATTTGGATTTGTCAAAAAATTTTGAGAACTTTGGGAATTTGGAAAATTTAGAGGATATTGTGGAACATATGAAATATTTTAAAAATTTGGAAGATATTGTGTGTGAGAGAAAATATGAGGATATTGGATATTTAGATGAATGTGAGTATTTTGAGAAGATGCATTTTCTTTCGTATTTGAAGAATTCAAAAGATTTGTAAATGAAGTATTGAGATTTTTATCTATCTCGAATACAAATAGGGAATGAAAGGAAGAAATAAGTAAGAGTGAAGATATAGATGGGATGAATGAAAAAAATGAAATCGATTATATATTTATAGATTTTTTAAAAAAAATAAATTTATTAAATCTAATAGATCCAAGTCGTAAACAAAAAAGGATTTCAGAAGCAAAAGGAAGGTATGATGCTATAACTGCCAAGGAGAAGGGCACATCAAGGGCGATTGCCCCGAACTAAAGAAGAGAGAGAAAGATAAGGGTAAAAGACCGATAAGATCGAAGCACAAGAATCTAAAGGCAACATGCGATGAGTCGTCGTCCTCTGAGTTCGAGATTGAGGCCTACGTCGAACTAGCTCTGATAGTAGATCACTAGAGGGACATTGAAAGTGAGGTACGACGAAGGGGAAGGACCCTATTAAGAAAGCAGCGACGAAGGGGGAGCATCAAAACACAAGATAAGTGAGGTACGTGTCTTACCTCTTGAAGAATTATTTCAATTTATTAAAGTACTTTCTAAGGATTTAGTAAATCTAGAAAAAAGAAAATGCTAAGTTTAATTATGCTAAGTTAAAATTAAACTTAGTAAAGTCATGTCCCATACAAATGTATGATTGCTTAAAAATAGAAAATAAAAAATTAAAGATTTAAATAGAAAAACTAGAAAATGACTATGCATGCTAACTCAAAAAGGATTTTGAAATTTAAATTACAAACAGTTAATTTGGTATATCAGGAATCATAAAGGTCAAATTAGAAAAATCTCTAGAAATTATGTACTCCTAAATTTTTAGTAAATTCAGTAGAAAGGAACCTATACTAGGTTCCAAGATCATACTTAGATTAAATTATTATAATCCATCCAGCATACTCAAAAAGAAAATTAAATATTTCTTTTCTTTAAGAAGCTTTATCTAGAAGTCGTTATTGTTCCAATATCCAAGAATGCATAATGCCTCGTCATAGCTTGAAAACCAATTACTGAAATGAATGTTTAATTGACTAAATTATTAAAGCATCCGCAACGCTGCGTTAAAGCGGCGTTATAATGTCACTGTAGCTTTAACGTGGCGTTGCAGATTGCCGTGTTAAAGTTCATCGCTTGAACGCGTTCAGTGTTCTAAACGCGTTCAAGCTATATGGGGTGGGCTAGGGCTATCTCACCCCATGTTATATATATAATTTTTTAATTTTAGTTATTAAAAAAATTATAAATTATAAAATTAAAAGGGATGTTTAAAATAATTAAATTATAAATTATAAAATGAAAATAATAAAATTATATTTTTAAAAGTAATAATAATAATAATAATTTAAATATTTTAAAATATATTTATTTAATATGATATAATTTTAAGATGGTTGAGTGGATTGTGGGACTTATAAATAATGTTAATGTTAAAAGGGATGTGGGTGAAAGAAGGATGTTGTTATAATGAGTATGGGATAATGGACCCCATGCTTTTTGATGAGATTGTGAGTGTTATAACATTGTAGCATTGTGGATGCCCTTAAAAGGTTAACGGTTATACAATTATTTTTAAAAAAAACATTTTAAACATTTTCTTCAAACTCTTCTTGAGTGTTTACCCCAAATTTATGTAACATTTTATTGTATTTTTTCCTATTTTTTTATGGGATAAAAGGGGAAAGGAGATTAAGGGGGAGTTAGGATTTTTTTCCTTTCAATTTTTAATTTTGCAACTAATTTGTTTGAATTTATTGTAACTTTATATTTATACATTTCAACTTTATACTTATACATTCATCATGTTATTATGATATGTTTTTTTAAAATCCTAACTTGAACTTCGGTTAATACACATCAAAAAGGGGGAGATTGTTGGTACCCCGTGATAGTTTTGATGTGATCAACCAAATTAAGTTAGGTTATGTATATGTGGTCCTTGTGTCTAAGTGTGTAGGAGTTTAGAAACATAGGAAGTCGAGCGGAATACATAGCTAGCGAGAATGATGGCATGAGAAGAGAGTCAATGGGCTCGGTGCATCTGAGGGACGAGGTGCTGCGGAAGAGTACACCGGCAGACGAGTAGGACGCGCGCGGCGGTTCGAGGGATGAGAAATCGGGGAGGAAGATTGCTTGAGGAGAAGACTGGAAAATAAATTCGGGTGAGCCCTGTTTCGGTTGGCCGAAATCACTCAAGCGAGCGGAGCAACGGAAGAGCCAAAGGATAAGACTTGGAGCTCGGAAAAAGCTGCTGAAGGCACCTTCAAGTGGATTGAAGGCGCCCTCGCACCTATCTGGCAGAAGGCACCTTCAAGCTATTGAAGGGGCTTTCACCCCTCATGGAAGATGCCTTCAATCAACTTGGAGGGCGCCTTCGATTGGGCAAAAGTACCTTTGGAGGCGCCTTCCAGCCATAGATAGGATTTTTCGGGGGCTATAAAAACACCCTTAGACTTAGGAATTAAGAAGCAACTCTAGTATTCATTTCCTAGCAACTGTCTTAGCATTCAACGAGTGTAAGATGTTTCTTTGCCTTTATCGAAGAAGACTTTTAGAGTTTTTTTATTTGTCTTTGATTAACAACCACGTAAATTGTAACAAAGTAAATCATGTGTCTCTTCTTTCATTTTTTGTTGTTGTTTAATTTACTTGTTATAATTATACTGTTGCTACTAATTTGAGTTGAAAGATCGAGAAAGACATTTCATTTTATAGACAATTCACCTCCTCTTGCCGGCTCCGCTGCGCCAACAAATTCTTCTTAAACCAAATAGCATAAGATAGATTATCTTTTTGAGGTGGGGATGAAGTAATATCAACATAACTAAGTAAGTCATGAATATAAAGTAAAGAAAAAAATTATATTTTTTAAAGTAAATAGTTATCATGGTCAACCTTAACGGAAAAAGAAGGAATCATATGAAAAGAAAAAAAAATGTATTTTATGGACGTAGGGATCTCAGTAGAATTGACAGAAGATATTATTTTTCTTTATTTTTTTTTTGCTCTGTTTTATTTTCCTGCTTTTTGTTCGCTTGTTTTGGGTCTACCATAAACGGGAAAAAACAACGGAGAAGGAGAAAAACACAAAATAAAAATAATAAAACGAACACATCACAATTTTAGCTTGCTAAATGACGTTACGAAAAAAGATTTGTTGATAAAAGGAGAAGAAAAGTTGTTGCTCTCAAAATTGACATTGTCACTGTCGAAGTTGTCGTACTGTAGATGATGATACCAAATCTTGATGTAGAAACTCTTATAACTAGTGTAACAAAAATTTGGAATAGGAAAATTGGAAGGAAGAGAAGATAGTTCTCTATAACTAAATAGACGATGAAAAAAATAGAATATAGAATAATTATTTGATTGAAATGTATTAAAGTCAATAAATTTATTTATATAAATTATTTAAATAATAATAAAAAATTAAATATTACATATAATTTATAACTATAGCAATAAACATTATAGATTTAGAAGTGTTAAATTTATTATTTCATTCATATCCACGTTGATATCAAATATAATAAATTTTAATTAATTAAAATTAAATTAAAGTTATTTATCATTATCATCCTTATCCAGCTCACCGGTGGTACGATTCTGATGACTCCAGTCCACACATCTCCCATCTCACAGATGACTCCTCTGATATCTTGGCGCAGGAATAGATCCATTCCATAGGATAAAAAGTTTCAGCAATTTTTTTTTTTCAAAAGTCAACTACGATGGATTGATATGATTTGAGAGCTGTCTTTTCCACCCCGCTGACACTGTCCCCTTCCCGGGCCCACCATAAAATCAATGATATTTACATTACTATCCTTTTCCTTATTCCTTATTCACTTTTATTTTATTTTTTTTTATTTTTAAGTTTTGTTTTTTAACTAATTTTATTTTTATCACTTTTATTTTTAATAGTTTTTAATTATTTATTTTAATCTTTGTTTATTTTTTATCTTAGATTTTAAGTGTTATTATCGGTAAAAATTAAAATAGTATAAAAATATTGATCAAAATAAAAATTATATATATATATTTATTTATTTATTTTGAGTGACAGTATTTTTCCCACCACCACGTTTTATTTTGTTTTATTTTATTTTATTAATTTATGTTTTTAATCAGTTTTTTTATAATTTTAATTCTTTTTATTTTTTTATTATACATTTATAATCTATTATTTATTTTTTAGTCATAACTTTTAAGCACACACTCCCTTCCCAAGCTAATCATATTATTTACCTTTATATTATATTTTTTTTATTTTTTAAAGTATTTTCTCGGCAAAAAAGTTATGCTTTTTTTGTATATTTATAATATGAAATTGGATCTTTTGTCCTCAATTTTATCTGTCCTCTTATCCTACTCGTCACCTCAAGTTCATTATCGGCGGCTTCTGGTCGTCGTCCCGACCAGAACTATACCCTAGGGGAAGGTGAATCTAGGGGGTCGCTATCAGGACGATCGACGTCGAAATTCGGCCGAATTTAAACAGGGACTCAAATCGTTGACGAAGAAAAGTTTACTCAAATCCGGCCGAATTTCAAGGTTGACCGTGTCGATGGCAACCGCTTTCACCTTCTCCTAGGATATAGTTTTAATCGAGGCGGTGGCCAGAAGCCGCCGATGGTGCCGCCGACGATGGGCTGAGAGAGACGCGGGGACATGTGATATTGGGATAGAGGATTCGATAGCTTATAATCTTTATTTTTTTTAATAATAATAATAAAATAATAATAAACAAATTTATTTTAAAAAATAAAACTAAGAAAGTAAATAAAATTAAAAAAAAATTAAAGAAAGTAAATAAAATTGGAAAAAATTAAAGAACTTGTTATTTTAAAGAGGGGTAAAAAAGTCATTTACAGGGAGAGAAGGGGGTGCTGTCAGAGGAGTGGGAAAAGTAATTTACTATGTTTATCCTTTTGGGTCATTTTCTGTCCAATAAACAATGGATTAAGACTTGATTCTCCTATAATTTACTCCAAGTAAACTGAGCATGCGCACAAGGGAGGGAGGAAAGAAACCAATCAACCATACAGTTGTGGACCAGGCTGATTTAGTCAACTTATTAGACCTCTAAAAATCGATTGACATGATCGTTCACACCAACTTTATTTCATGCTGCCTTAATTTGATTGCAACCTGTGTACGATGTGTCTCTCTCTGTCTCTCCATATATTTTTTTTTTTACTTTTCATTCTCTTCGTAAACAAGAAAATGACTAAATTGTTGGGAGAGCAACGAAGCATGAGACTATTGAAGGTAATTTGAGGGAACATCCATCTTATTTATATTGATTAACGTGTAGATATATTTTTTATAAATAAAATTTAAGATTAGTATAGTAATTATGTAATTAGATTAGTAAATTAAAACAGATTTGATCAATTAACTTGTGTAGGTTGGTTAGTTGTGATTATCAGTTTTCATTATTCGGGTCAAATCATTAACCCGTCCGATTCAAATAATATTTAAATTATTTAATTTAATTAAATGAAATTCGGATAGATTGAATGGACTAACTCAAAATATTAATTAGGTCAATTCTTGATTTTTGATGTAGCTCTTTATCCGAGAATATAATGATCCACTCGAAACCCAAATAAAAAGAAAAAGGGTAAGTCGGTGTGCACCAAGCTCCCGCCATGTGAGGTCCCGGGGAAGGATCTATTGTATCCAGCCTTATCCTGCTTTTTATAAAAGATTGTTTCTATAATTCCTACTCGTGATTTTTTGGTCACATGATAATAACTTTAGCGTTACGTTAAAGCTCCCTTTTCGAAACCCAAATAAAAAATTAATATATATTTTATAAATTTTTTTAATGTAATTTTAGAATGTGTAAATTTTTTTACTTATATTATATGAAACTATTTTATCAAATTGGAAACTTAGTAATCCAAATCGAACCAAATGAGCATCCCTAATTGTGATACCAATTTTAGGCGTTGACAAGAATAAAGTTAGTAAAGTAAATAAATACATAAGCGGTAAGGTGATGATTAAGCGCGAGGCACAGGGTGATATTACGAGGGCATGATTCCTCCCTCCATCATCTCCTCTCTTCTTCACTTGGGCGGATTTCCGTTCCATTCTATTTGGAACAAGGGGAGGAGGGGAGCTTAGAGTGAATTCGTGTTGATAGTGGTTCTTGCCTCGTCATGGGCTCGGGGAGACATGAAAGTGCTGCTGGATCATTGTACTCGTGATAGAATTTTTTCTGGGATGCATTGGCATGAGCTTGGGGACGGAGGCGAGCAGCAGAGGCGCAGAGCTCGTTTTGATGCCAAATTCAGTGAATTAGCAGCTGCGGAGAGTGGAAAAGGAGTGATTTTTGTACCGGACTCCATGCCCTGCGATTAAGATGCCCTTTTTCTGCTTGTATAATTTACTGTGAGGAGCAGTAGATGCTAGATCTTCTTAATTGGCCGCGGAGATGGAATCTGGGAACGGCTTCTTCCCTCTCGAGGAGTGCCGCCTAGATCCGAAGTGGCTCATCGACCCTAAGTTGCTGTTCGTCGGGCCCAAGATCGGGGAAGGCGCTCACGCGAAGGTGTACGAAGGAAAGTGAGTTGCTAGGCTGAGATCAGCCCCTTTTTGGCCGTGCTGTTCAATTGTTTACTTCGCCGTCTATGATTTTTTTTTTCTCGAACTATTTTTTGAGGAGCTTTGGGTCCTATCGACGCCATGGTGTGTAGGTATAAGAACCAAAATGTGGCTGTTAAGGTCATGCACAAAGGGGACAACCCCGAGGAGGCAACGAAGAGGGAGGGGAGGTTCATGCGGGAAGTGACGTTGCTTTCCCGTGTTCAGCACAAAAACCTCGTGAAGGTTGATTTCGCCAATGGGCGTTCTTTCAACGACTATCTCTCTTTATTTCTTTTGCTAATGGATGCTGTGGAGCTTTCAGTTTATTGGAGCTTGCATGGAACCTGTGATGGTGGTAGTAACTGAGCTTCTCCTTGGAGGATCACTGCGCAAGTACTTGATAAACATGAGGCCTAGGAAGTTGGAGCCTCGTGTTGCAGTTGCCTTTGCATTGGATATAGCTCGAGCTATGGAGTGCTTGCATTCTCATGGGATCATCCATCGTGATCTGAAGCCTGGTATTTTTCCTTCTTTTTTTTTTATTTCTGAATATTTCCTAGTACATTATTTTGTCTGTCCCTTCAGTGCATAGTGTGTTTCTCAGTGGCGGAACGCTAGCTTAAACATATACATCAGTCAACTAGTGTCGTGACTAAGGGCAGCACTTGTATGCATGTTTTAGCTATGTGATGAAGATTGTGTTACTTAGTCCTTGAACTATTTTTCGTCAAAGTATGCAGGAGAATGGAAATTGATTGAATGCGCTTGATAGTTTTATGCTATAATAAGATGGAAAAGAATCTTTAAGATTTCTTGAGCAAAATTATCTCTCTGTTGAAAGATTAAGAAGATATAAATTAGATAAGGATTTCAATGTCTAATTCCAATATTTGCTTGTCATTTTGAAGTGTAAAAACGCATGTTCATTCAATTATTTGCTGAAAAGGGGTGCTTATAACATCTAAAACCATCAATGCTATTTTCTTTTATTTTTAGCCAATGGACATTTCTGGCGCATCTACGGAGAATTTGAGAATCATGATAAGTGAGTATGGTAATGGATTAATGATCCAATTAGGTTTTCAACTTGAAGTCTCATTACAAATTTGAATCCATTGGCACATGTACCTGCTGTATCTTTTGGTTAAGGGTTATAAATCTGCAGATATCATCCACTTATACGATCTGGAAGGGAATCAAGGGAAAGAAGTTGGTTCATACTTGATGATCAATAGGAATTTGTTATTATCATTAGTAGAATGTTTCAGAAGAGAATCAAGACTGGATGGATGTAACAAATGATGGCTGTACAGGAGGCATGTAACATATGGAAACAACTTAAACCTAGATTTGATTTCAGTTTAGTCTGAGCTATGTGTCTAAACCAGAACTAGTCCTTTTTGTAGCAATATACACCAAAGGACATAGATCCTTGTTCTGACAAAATAGCCTCATCTTATTTTCTAGTTTAATATATGCATTTCTTTTCATTATTTTTCTGATTTTCAATGTGAAAAGATTAAGTGGTAATGACATAAATCCATGGTGGAAGAGTGTAAGTTATATGTATTCCTTTTTTCTCTTTGTTTTTTTAGAAACATATATACCACTCATTTAAAAAAAAAATCTTGAAAAATTGACTGCATTTCTCCTTTTCTTGCCAGATCAAATGCAAATATATTCCATTTTTAAGTTAAAATTTTTTTTTGGTGCTTTAACATGGAAAAAACTTCTCCAAATCTCTAAGTCTCACATAACACTTCAAAAATTCAACATAATATATTGTCAATACCAACAATTGTTGTGGTCAATTTTTGAAAGAAATGAGTGTTTAATACTTATATCAATGTAATAGTTGACATACATTATAATATAGTTTCTAGTAACAGAACTATTCAATTGTCAGGCCAATGGACTTTCTGCATCAGTTGTTATCTGTAAGTTCATACATTTTATATTGATACTAGATTAACTTGTCATATTCAAATTAAACTCCACTTTATATGCTACTTCTTGTTCATATTATGTTAGTTAATTGATTGCTTCTATTATGTTAATTAATGAGAGTTTAGTGACGATAAATAAAAATTTGAATTCTGAGCTGAATGTTTCAGAAACTAAGATATCGAGTAGAACTAAAATTGAATGATATGAAATATAACTTCTGTAATACTAAACAAGTGGATAAATAATTGAATTGTAGAAATTGTAGAGAGTTTGATCTAATGCTCAACGCTAAAGAAAAATTAAGATACAATGCTTAGGATACAGACTAAGTAGTTGAAACGGAAAAGAGTCTATGAAATCTTGGGTGATTGATATTTAGCAAATGAATCTTTCTTAAGTCTTATACATAATGAAAGACACCGATCTGGATATCAGTGAAGATGAAAGTGTATGAGGAAGACATCAAGATGATATAAGCTGAACAGATGTGGAGCACAGAGGACTGCATAATGTTTGATGATTTAGGATGAAAGAATTTTAGTAATATAGTACCTAAAAAGTCATTGAAGATTTAACCTGGATAGGAAATGGTAGCTTAACTCTTGAATATATCAGTTTTCATGCATTTAAATACCTCAATGGTATAAATAATGTCATAATACGTTTGGTATTTGACACTCCTGAATGAGCTTTAGCACATTGTTCTATAGAATTGATCTTTTTCAGTTGTTGATGTTATCAAAGAGTACATCAACAGGGTTATTTGTTAATTTGTCTTTAGCACTTTGCAACCAATGGATATGTGCACAAATACTAATGTTGAATAATTAATTTGGTAACATGGTTATTTATTAGGAACATGTTATATTTAAAGATGTCACTCTGAAATATATGATTCCCAGGGGTGCTGCACCTTAAAGGATAGAAAAATAGTGCCAATCTTCTTATAGACAGTCGACTTCTAGATGAAAACCAATAAAGTAGACCCGCAATGTCATTAACCTAGACACTTGGGTTTGCCTTGTAGAAGAATTGTCATCAAGGCCTGCATAGGGTCACTTGGTTTTATGGATTTTTTTTTCAGTTATAAAGCTTTGATTTCTATGATATGGTTCATGTATCTACACAATTTGTATGCTTATGGTAACTACTTTTCAGCCCTAGAATGAACTTTAACCTTTTGTTTCTTAACGAATTATCTTTTCACATCTCTACCATTGTCTCCTTGTCAGAGAACTTGCTATTGACTGCAGACCAGAGGGCAGTGAAACTTGTCGATCTTGGTTTGGCCAGAGAAGAAACATTAACGGAGATGATGACTGCTGAAACAGGAACATACCGTTGGATGGCCCCTGAGGTGCATTATAATGCTTGCATAAATGCTTGGATATTCAATCTATTGCTGGATAATGTGTCAAATTTCTAAATGATAACCAGCAAAAACTATTGTACAGTTATACAGCACGGTCACATTACGGCAAGGAGAGAAGAAACATTACAATCATAAGGTGGATGTATACAGCTTTGCAATTGTGTTATGGGAGTTGCTTCACAATCGGCTTCCTTTTGAAGGCATGTCCAACCTGCAAGCGGCCTACGCAGCTGCTTTCAAGGTAGTTCACTTTGCAATCCTGCAGTCTTTTTAACATTATTGAAACTGAACTGTCTCTCTTTTCTGATCTTAGAACTTCAGGCCAAGTGCGGATGACCTTCCCGAGGAACTGGCTCTAATCTTAACTTCTTGCTGGCAAGAGGATCCAAATGCACGCCCCAACTTTAGCCAAATAATTCAGATGCTTCTACATTATCTTTCTACTCTTTCGCCACCTGAATATGTTGTTTCATCACATGCCTTCAATTCAGAGAATGTGGTTTTGCCACCTGAATCTCCCGGCACAAGTTCGTTGATGGCATCTCGGGATGAAACGGATGATATTGCGAAGGACGCTAGGGATAGCAAAGGATTTTCTTGCTTTGGCCAGTGCTTTTAGTCACCTTCTACAAACAAACCTTTAGGCTTTCCGCATTGATTAGTGAATTCTCCGGCATGCATCTGCTAACACTACTATTTGCTGGTTCCTACGCGTTTGTTAGGAATAAAACAGTATCATGCATGGCTTCACCTCGTTTATGAGGTTGAAATTATTTTCACATTTGGGTAAATTGCCTGCACAAATTGGCTGAGTTCCTTAAATTTAGAGATCATGTGCAGTTATTTTGGACTCTTCGAGAATGACAACTGAAAATATCTGATAAAACTTGTTTGCCATGGGTTCTCGCTAGTGCTAAATCTGATTTTTGAAGAAAACCTGTAGGGAAGATCTTTTGAGTTGAGAATGTGTGATTTTGTGAAAATAAGTTAGTTTCATACTACCACACTCTAAAATAATTTAAAATATTTTTTTTACTATTACAAAGAATCTACATTTTCTTGTTGAGAAAATGTGCTAAAAAGGCCTTTTCACTCCCAAAAAGCTCTATCAAAGTCTCATTTTCTAAAGCTCCCAAACAATATAATATTATATCAAATAAATACAGTTTGATCCGATTAACTGTTACAATATTATATCAATAATATTACGATCATTTTCATTTGAAACATATAAAAGCAATTGTAATTAAGTTATAAAAAATATATATAAGAGTATTTTATAATTGAAAGTACTAGATAATTCATGTTTCCCAACAGTGGTAGACAGAGGGTTGATAATTCATGTCCATGTTGTTATCCTTCCCGATGACACGTGATTTCATCACTGCAATATTTCTCTCTCATTATAATTGTCCTCACCGCCAATTAGCCCATACAATACAATACACACTGCAATACAAACTCTTTCATTCCCTTCTCTTCCTCTTACTTTCCCACTCCACCAAATCTCCAATGGCGTCCCATCGCAACGCTTTCCTTCTCGCTTCCTCGCTGCAACTTCTGTTCTGCTCTTTCTTTCTGCTCGCCGACGACTCCGGTCCGTCCACCTCGCCCTGCGCCTTCCCCGCCGTCTTCAACTTCGGCGACTCCAACTCCGACACCGGAGGACTGTCGGCGGCGTTCGGCGCGGCCCCTCCGCCGCACGGAGAGACCTTCTTCGGAGCGCCTGCCGGAAGGTACTGCGACGGCCGCCTCATCGTCGACTTCATCGGTGCGCATTTCCTTATGCATTCTATTAATTTTACTACAAAGGAAGCGACTACGAGAGAAAAGATTGAGACAAAAAGTCAGATTTTTTTTTTTTTTTTAACGCGACAGCCGCTTTAAAGTTCTTGTCCGTTCTTGAAAAGTTTGATTTATTTATTTATCGATTTGAATAATTTTAGTTCCAACATTTCGAAACCGACAAACCGATAAAGACTTGATGATGGACATTAGTACGTTATTTAACTATTAACGATGCGAAAAGTCACCAAGAGGTGTGACTTTTCGGGGCGATCGAGTGGATCCAGATTTGTAGCGTGGATTGGGAACGCAATCATTATCTTCTTTTATTGTCCCGGAGCACAACGGACGGACAGTATTCAAATTTCAAGTTCCTTGACCAAAATCACAAACAACGTCCATGCTTTTCTATTCATCTTCAAGTTCTTTCTACTGAAAATGGTGGTGCATACTTGAATTACATTTCTATGTAAAGTAAAATCACATGAACTCTTGAAGAAGAGAGAAGATTGTTTTTAAGAAATGGTTCAACTTCTTACATTACCATGTGTTCAACAGCTCAGGGCATTGGGCTTCCTTTTCTCAGTGCATATCTCAATTCAATAGAAGCAAATTTCTCCCATGGAGCTAACTTCGCCACGGCAGGATCGACAATTCGAAGGCAAAATGCAACTCTTTTCCAAACTGGGTACAGTCCTTTCTCTTTGGATGTTCAAACCTGGCAGTTTACACAGTTCAAATCTAGATCTCAGATAGCTTACGAGAAAGGCGAGTGCTAGCCATACACATTCATCTCAAAGAACCATATTTCCATGTTATGATGTGCAAACATGCCAACTGATCTATGTTCCTCTGCAGGGACATTTAGAGATGTATTACCTCGAGAGGACTACTTCTCTAGGGCTCTCTATACTTTCGACATCGGCCAAAATGACCTCACTTCAGGCTATGTCAATAACATGACTACCGAGGAAGTGAAAGCAACTATCCCTGATATCCTTGATAAATTCACTATTGTCATAAAGGTAACGAAACTATAGAGATTCTACACATGCATCTAGCTGTTTTATATTTTCCTATTGAATGTTAAAAAAGGTAAAAATCTTTCATATATGTCGCTGCTAGATATTGATATTGATAACATCCTCGGAGACAAATGTAAGGCTACGTTTGATAGGATGTAATCTACCTTGTAGTGTAATTACATTACAAGATTATATATAGTTTTGGCTTAGCTATGAACACAAAGTGTGATCACATACAATTTCTCTAATGAGTTGATGCAGAGTGTCTATGGCCAAGGAGGAAGGTACTTTTGGATCCATAACACAGGTCCCTTTGGTTGCTTGCCTTATGTTATTGACCGATTTCCTATCAGAGCACCTGAGGTTGACCGCATTGGCTGCGGAACTCCATTTAATGAAGTGGCTCAGCTGTTTAACGCCGAGCTTAAGCAAACTGTAATCAAACTCAGAAAAGACCTCCCTAATGCCGTATTCACCTATGTTGATGTCTACTCTGTGAAGTTCAAACTCATAAGCCAAGCCAAGATGCACGGTAAGGCTTGAACATGAGTTTCATTCAAGCAAAAGATTTGAACTTATATCTTGATTTGCAAGTCAATGAAATGCCCTTTCTGTTTCAGCACTTATGTTATCCAATAATGTGTAGGCTTTGAGCACCCCCTTGTCTCTTGCTGTGGGCATGGTGGCAAGTACAACTACAACTTCCACTGGGGCTGTGGTTCTAAGGTCATAGTGAACGGCACCGAGGTTATGATTGGGAAGGCGTGCAAGAATCCTCTGAAGAGGATATGCTGGGATGGAGTTCACTATACTGAGGCCGCCAACAAATGGGTGTATGATCAAATAGCGGAGGGTGCATTCTCAGACCCACCAACCCCTTTGAGAATGGCATGTCAAAGGCAGGCTCACTGAGAGCTGCTACTAGTCCTCTGCCTTGCCTTGTTTCACTCTGGCTGCTAATCAATAATGCTGCATGAGTTTTTGCGTGCAACTAATTTTGTAGCAGCAAATTAGTGCTTTGGTTTTGTGTGGTACTGCATTTGCAAGCACTTGAATTCACCAAGTAGTAAATTCATATCCAACAACCTTGCGCTTATCTTCGGTTGTAGACCGTTGCGAGTGTTAACTAAACCTTAACGAAATCGTTCAATTGCTAGAATCAACAAGTAGAACATCATTTAAAACCATTGATAGCAAATTCTCCATCTGATGTTGGGAGGTTAATTCGAGAACTTGGCCTGCACAACTTTAAGGGCACCTGCTCTCTTTGGCAAGACCAGAATTCAGCCTCTCACTTTTTCTCCCTCCTTTTGGCAAAGGGAAAAGCCTACCATGCATGCGTGACCTTTAATAATAACAGCTTTCCATCTCAATGCGTGCAAAGCAATGCAAGGAGAACGCAGCAGTGCAACATGCACTAACATAAAGCTAGCAGAGGAAAGCATTCTCTCTTGTTTTCTCCATATCTCTCCTTCTTTCACCTCTTCACTTCCACTTATTAGTTCATAATTTATCTTTGCTTCGCCTGATCAAGTTATGGCAGCTTGCGGTGCCTTGGTGCTGTTCTTCTCTTGCTCTCACCGGGAGTTCATCGGAGCGGTGGACGTCTTTCCTATGCTCGATCGAGATGGTGGCTCGGCGACCTAGCTAATTGCATCTAGTCAAGGATTACTAATGCCATGACGGGGAATCGAGCATGCTGGTCCGATGATCTTTGTTTTTGCTATTGTTTCCATTGTTTTGTTTTTCTCTTTAAATGGAGAGTTTTGTCACTAGGAGTTGCTTCTGTTTGTTTGCTCTTATAGTTCTGTAATATTCAGTCACTGACTTGAATAGATTTTGCAGAAACTTGGATGCCATGAAATGAAATGTTAAGATCTGTTCTCTTAATTAATTTCTAGGCTTCTAGCTAGTCAGTGGGTCGAGCCTAGATATATTGTGCTTGCAATTTGTAGTCACGCTGATGAGATTATAGGAACTAATGGAAAAATAGTGAATCATCCATCATTTTTACATGAAAACACTCTACTACACTCTATCGTTTGGTAAGATGTAATCTACATTTATGACTTCTTGAGAATGTGTGATTTTCTTTCAATTTTTAGTTGCTTTACAACAAGACACATCCATTTGTTATGATCTTTTTATTAATTGATGTTGAAAAGTAAGACAAATTTGAAAAATATTAAGAAGATTAGGATTCTGCAGAAACTTTGGTTGGAAAAAATTTCAGAGTGACGCTGATACAAAATTGAAGAATATGTGCAGAAATATTGAAGATAATTGCCGAGGATCTAAATAAGATATCCTTGATTATACTGATGCAGCACTTGGAAGGCAAGATAACAGGCCTTTTGTCTTGCCCCACCTTTAGTGGAACACCATGCAGTAATGTCTTGGAGGCGCACATAAAGAGGCTGCTCAGAATGGGAATCTCTCAGTCAACTTTGAAGAGCACAGAGTAAATGTTGCTCAAAGCTGGTCGATGACCGTGGGCAAGCAAGCCACTTAGCTCGTATGGACCACCAATCCAATGCATGTGAGAAAGGAAGGAGAAATGGCGAAGGGGACCAAGTAAGGAGTCATCGGAGTGGCCAAGCTCACATCGAATTCTAAAGAGCAGGAACAAGCATCTATTATATTCTTTCCTGCATTTCTCAATGCCTTGGCATCTCTTAAGGCATCCACATTACCATTAACGTGAGAACACGTTAATATGTAGATATTAACGTGTTAAAAAAAAAAAATTAAACACGTTAATATTACAGTACAATGAAAAAATATCCATGTCGGCATTAATATTCTTAAGTATTAATGGTATTGTGGATACCCTAATAACTTTAGCAGTCCTTTATGTTAGTGTGTACACTTATGTGCCAAGACATTCCTTATATATTTTGTGGATAATTATTTAATAAAGGTAAGTATTTTATCGTTAATTATTTATTTTTCTGTACGTATTTAATTAATAATAAAGTCTCATAAATTAATGGGTATATTAATCTAAAAATAATTCTTGATTGGATAGATATCTAGAGGGGACATGAATATCTAGATCAACGCTGAGTATGACTAGGTCGAGATAGACCGAGTGATGAATATCCAAGTTGTACTTGGGAGTGCCTTGAGTTTAGAGGTACACTGAACACGACCCGCTTAAAAAGGAGACCACATATTAAGAATCATTGGTTTTTCCTTTTATGAACGAGTGTAACTGATCTTTTGACTTGAGACCTTCATTTATTCTATGCGTGGAGTTATGTGCTT
>JBBMJZ010260672.1:0-18604 GCA_037833815.1 Zingiber zerumbet
ACCTAAGTCATTGTGCTTTGGAGCCGGATAACCCACCCTAAACTCGAGGACGAGTTCTCTTCGACTCCAGGCGACTAATGCGGGAGGGGATCCAAATTGAGCTTTTTTAAGTAGTTATCCGTTAATTAAGTTTAGTTTTTTTTTTTAATTATATTTAATTTTGCCCTAAATCTTATGGAACGAAGTCTTGTTAGTTAATTTATCCTAAATCTTAGGGAATAAGTCTTGTTAGTTAATTATCCTAAATCTTAGGGAATAAATCTAGTTTGTAATTTTTTTCGTTTAGATTTTTTTGAAGGTTTTGAGAGCTATATAAACCTATGCTTAGATGATGTTTAGGACAAGTTATTTTAATATTAAATCAATTAGTTTCACTTAAGCCACGTTACGGCTACATCTCTTTTTCTTTGTGCTCTTGATTTTATAATAGGTTTAAGCCTAATTTAGGCTATTCCTTTTTTCTGTGTTACTTCTCTCTTATTTGCTTGTTAATCCCTCAATAACTCCATGTTCCAGAATAATGTACATATTCTGCTCGGCGTTATATTGTCTTCTTTAACTGATATTCTATAGTATCAGCCTTACAATTTGACTCATGGTAAAATTCAACTCTAAAGTGTGTAGCTTTCCATTGGGTTATTACAGAATTGCTTCACACCACGCAGGCAAGTCCACATAACTATGAAATTCTTAATAAGAAGTCGAGCAATTTTACCAAAAGACAACTCATTGTTTTAGAGTGCACACTTATTCCATTTAAGACATTGGACACCCATTGCTCAGTCATGTTTTCCCTATGCTAATGTTGTTTTGATTTGTCCACCCCCACCCCACCCCACCCGTCAACATCGTTGAAGATTGCCAAGAGTCACACCTTGTTTAAACACGCCTCGGTGATCACTTTCTGCCCTCTTTAGACCAAGTTGCAATAGGCCCACCAGCTACTGCTTGGTTTATCCTCAAACCACACAAATATTAGAGGGTTCCTACTCTATTATGCAATACATTGTCTACTTACCAACATTTTTTGTGTTCTTTGACCAATATCCCACATTATTAACCTCATGGTTTTGTTTCATTGTAAAATTTGACTCAAGGTGTGGAGCTTCCATCTTGATCACTTATTTCATATTTGCTCGACATTGAGCATGCTTAACTATGGATTTCTTATGAAGAATTCAACTAATTCTATCAAAAGATACATAGTTGTTTTAAAGTATATATTTAATCCATCTAAGACATTATGCAACCATGGTCTAATCACACTCTGCTTCAGTTTATGTTTTGATTCGTTCCTGCCTCTGATGTCCTAGAAGTTTGCTAGGAACAACACATTCTCCAAGTGCTCTACTCCAATAATCATTCCACTTGTCAAACTGGTCATAACATAAGGTGTATGAGAGAAAGATTTTTGATGACAAAATCCTTGACTCAAAAGGGAAGGCTGAAATGTGTTACAGGAGAGAAAATGGTGCAAGATGTCTGCCTTGACATTGTTACTTTTCAATACATGAATACAAGTTGAGCACTTTTTTTTAATGCCAACACAAAAGGTAGAGCAAAAAGAGAAGATTTCAAACTATTTTTTCATGATGGAAAGTCATGTCATGCATGTGTAGCATCAAAGGAAATGTCAAAATACCTAAAATATGAAGGAAAACTACTAGGACCCAAATCATCATAACGGGGATTGAGGAGAAAGGTGCAAAGGCACAGTTTCTGATTCTACTAGGGAATAAGCATTGAAGATGTTAATTGGCAAGATTCACACTCAAGACTCTCTAGACTTCAGAGGCTAGAAATTATGTTATGAAGAATTTTGAAGTTAGGATGTCCCAGATGGCTGTGTATTAGCAAATGGGGTTGCTTCTTGCTTGCTTGCTGTAGAGAGACATGATCAAGGGGATAAACCACAGATTTCTCTTATGCAAGATGAAATTGCAAAAGAAAATTGTGTATTAGAGATGTACGCATGTATGCAAGGACAACGGTGAGTGAGGAATCTTAATTACTCTCTGATATCATGTTAAATATGGAAAGGCTTTTTTTAGGATTCTTTCTCCAAGGTAGCCCCCTCTACGTGTATGTATGTAGTTTTATTGTGATTTTACATTTACATTGTAAATTTGGTATACTTGCTAGTTTCAATCTATTTAGAATTATGTTTTCAATATTAGCTATTAGTTTTATTACTGCAATTGTGTTAAATAGAGATTAATAATGCTGGGAAGACATGGTGCAACCTGAAGTAGTTGAGAAGATATGGTTTCGTGTGCTTTGTATATTTGACTTGCAATTGTGAAGGCCTGTACTGCAATTATGAGGACCATGTACATAGAGCGAAGATAATAATCATCTCTGAGAGAACTTGGACGTAATTAATATATATGCTCCTATTTGAGGCCATTTGAGGGGGAATGTTTGATATAATAAGTTAATTTTTTAGTAGTCAGTTAGTGATGTTCTTAAAAATGATAGCTGAGCTTCTGAATTAGTTAGGAATAAAGCTATTCTATCTATTTTAATTTTATTTGGTGAATGATAATATAATATTTATCCATCCCATCTACAATATATATTTCTATTATGAACAGGTGTTGCTGGTGGAGCAGCTGCTGGAAAGACAGCTGTCTGTGATATGATAATTGAGCAACTCTGTGATCAAAGGGTTGTTGTTGTGAATCAGGTAGGGGTGGTTGTTACTTATAATTTTGTTTGCCCTTTTTGTTGTGGAATTTTATAATTAGGAAATGTTTTCTTTGCAGATTTAGTTGAACATTCAACATAGAACAACCTTTTTGATATGTTCTGTGTGCTTGTATGCTTGCAGCATGTGTCCTCATTACAGGAATTATGCTTTTAGAGTTTTATTTAAACCTAGAGATTCTTGTCTCATTTCACTAGTCATGTAATGCTGCACTACCAAACCAGCTTACAATTTATTGTTTAAGGTTAACAAACTGAAAAAATTAACATTTTTTTTTTTGTCCTTTGAACAAATTTCATTAAAAAGTTGCATTTGGTAGCTATATCATTTTGATTTCAGTGGCATCTGTTCTGAATCTCAGAATTGGTCCTTCATATTGAGAAAAGTATAAAGCATTGATGATACCGTACTTATAAGAGTTGCATAAGAAGATTATATTTGTTCACCGTAATTATTTAATACCATGTTTTTGTTTACAAGGTTTATATCTGTCGCATATTCTTTATTTGAATGAAATGTTCCTCTTGTTTTCTTTGTAAAAAAAGAGGTCGGTCCATATATATGAATGTGTGTGTGTGGAAATATGTATTGGATATTTTACATAACTTCGGAGACTGATCTTATATGTGCATCATATGGCAGGAGTCTTTTTATTATGATTTGACTGAAGAGGAGGTAAATCATGTACATGAATATAACTTTGACCACCCAGGTAATATGATTCTGTTGTTCATATGCAAATTTTAGTTCTTCAGTTATTAGTTAATATACTTTTTCCATTTTGTTTATTGTTTATTGTTTATACACTATGTCACTTTTGCTATAAATAGTAAATCATAGAGCAAATCTCTTTCCTAATATTTGGATAAAAAGTTTGACCTAGAAGATATATATATACCCATGGATTCTAATCACAAAATCTATTCTTAGTATCAAAGCCTCCCTAGCTTCTCTACTGCTCCATATTCCTCACTGTATCCATGGAAGCCAACTCCTCTTTCTGCATGTACCCTCCTATGTGATACATTCTTCCTTGTATATATAGCCACCACAAGCACTCTCCTATAAGCTTCATCTTCCATAGTTGTGTAAAACCCCCTTTTGTAGAATTGCTCCCTAACTGCAACACCCCTATCATAATTCGGTCTCTTTCCCTTAAGAGTGACAATTTGAACTAGCGAGTCGTAAATGAGTGTATCTCATTGAGGCTCAACCCATTTAATTTCAACAAAACTTGTCTTGTTTAATAAATGAATCAAAATTTGACTCTCACAAATTGTTTATGATCAATTTATGACCCATTTAATTAAATATGTTACATGGATTCTAAACGGGTCATGTGACATGATTTATATAAAAGAGTTTAATGACATGACCTCTTTACACATGGTATTCATTAATCTAGAAAAAACTTATGATGATGCGGAAAATTCTGTGAAAAATTCAGAAAAGAAAGGTGTTAGCGTTGCATATATTAGAAGAATTCAGGATATGTATGAGGATGTAATAGTAAGAGTGGAAGGCTCCAAGACGATTAACGGGAGTGTTTCCTATGAAAATAGGGCTTAAGGATCAACTCTAAGTTCATATTTTTTTACACTAGTCATGAATGAATTCACTGGACATATCTAAGATAGGTTACCATGATGCATGTTGTTTGCAAATGACATTGTTTTAATTGATGGGACAAGTGCAGGAGCTAAAGCTTAGTTCGAATCTTGGTAGGAAATGTCGGAAGTAAAAGGTTTTCGACTTAATAAAGTAAAGATAGAATATATAAAATTTAAGTTTAATAATATTAGACATACCAAAATAATTGTTAAGATAGGAGATAATGAGTTATTTGTAACTAAGAGTTTTAAATATCTAAGGTCGTTTTTGCAAAAGGATTGAGGGGTTGATAGAAATGTTTTATATAGGATACAAGTGATATGATTGAAATGGAGGAGAACGTTAGGTATTCTTTGTGATTGTAAGGTATCTCTAAAGCTTAAAAAATAAATTTTATAAAATAATGGTTAAACTTGTTGTATGGAGCTGAATATTGGGCTATGGATCAAACATGCAAGTAGAAGATGAGAGTCACATAGATGAGGATGTTAAAGTGAATGTGGGGACATACGAGGATGTACAGGATAAAAATGAGAACATTCGAGAGAAACTTAGGGTTGCACCTATTGATGAAAAACTTTGAGAGATGTGCTTAAGATGATATGTGCATGTACTTAAGCGACCAATAAATGTGCTAATTAGGTGATGTGAGTCTGTGCCAAATACACATATTAATTGAGGAAGAGAGAAACTAAACAAGACTTGGTTAACAATGATAAAAGATGATAAAATTTATTTAAATATAATTAAGATATAATAGGGGGATCATATAGTCAACCCCTCTTTGTGGAATAATTAATTAAATATTAATATATTTATAAATGGGTTCTTCGACCTGACTTAACCCATTTATTTGTGGGTCAATCTGTTTGTAACACGAACATGATTACCTCAAATCCAATCTACAAAATTATGGGTCGGTGGTCGGATATTTTGTGTAAATAGATTGTGTCAACTTTTGTCACCTCTAACCTTATTGTTACAAAATTCTAGTTTTTTGTTTTTTATGCAATCACACCCTTAAGCATGAAGTTCTGATATTTAGGCAAAAACCTATGTTAGTATTATAGGTGCAATGAATTACCACATGTTAAGGGTGGCCAAATATTTGACAAATTGAAGTTCTTGCAAGTTAGGCTTAATTGAATGGTTGGCAGAAAGACCTGAAAGTAACGCTTCTTGGCACGTAAAGTCTCGATAACTTGAATTTAGCTTTTAGCATATTGAGACTTGAATTGTCTGGTCAATCGACTTAAGTAAATTAAAAAGGCAACAAAATATTTCTGGTCATATCTATTTGGAAGAAGTCAATTACTTAGTCTACTGGTGCTGGTGTTAGAAGAGCCAACTCAATTTGTCATCAATCGCCATTAGTCGATTGTTCTTGCTAGACTCTGGTACAACAATTTCTGGTCTAAAAGTTTCAATAAGATGTGACTGGTGGCAGACTTAGTCGACTGAAGCTACCGTTAAAGTTGGTATGATCATAATGATCAACTAGAAGCTTGAAGCAGTTCATTGTATTCATGCTAGGAGAATAAAATGAAGGTTGGCTAATAGCCTATAAATATGGGACAAAGGAGAATACAAAATCTATTGAAAAGTGTTTATACTCTCGTTATTGTCTCGCCAATCTTGTGATTTTACTTGGTCTATTTTTGTTTTTATTCTTTGTGCCAAGTGTTCTTTTGTAAGAGGAAATTATAAGAAGTATCTTCACCTTCAGAAGGTGTCCAAGCAGAATTTTTTTTTTTAATGATTTTCTAAGAGTGACTCTTTGAAGAGTCATAGATAGTGGAGTAGAAGCGATGGATCCAACCCACATAAATGTTTCCATCTTAACATTATTCTTTATCTTGTTTGTGCTTTATTTTTGTATATTGCTTCTTTTGGCTAGGTACTAATCATAACTATAGACAAACAAGCGGTATGCTATTCAATCTCCCCTTCTCTAGCCTCATCTATCAATCCAACAATTTCTTACTACAACCACAATAGACAACCCCCTCCCTTCTTCCCTCCTTTCGTCATATTTGAATTGAAGATCTCAATCTTAGATCTTGACTCGTAAAATATTTTTTTATGTCCCTTAGGGTGATGCTTATTTAAACTTCCTATTGTCAATACTAATCCAACTTGAGTGACCTGGGTAAGTATGTACTGGTTTTCATGACAATAATATTGGGTTTACACAAATATTTTTAATATAAAACATGATTATCATTAGTTCATGATTACGTCATTGCTTTGTGAGAAGTTGGGTGGATTTGCTATATACAACCTCCACAGATCTCACAGTTATACAGAGTCAACAAGAAATATTTCAATTAATCAATTTTCTTTTGCCTTACAATTCCTTTAGTGTTGTCCACTCGCACTTGTCTTATTAAGTTCTTTATGTTAGCCATGCTCTTTCAATTGTCACCTCCTGAGCTCCTCGTCTCCATTTGAACTTGTAGCTCATGTTATTTGACAATGACGTGGAGTTTGAGGATGCAGTCGGAGACATAGATATAACTCAAACCCTACATGTGTTCATTGTTGTTGCATTGGCAACCCATTTAATCATTGCTTGGACCATAATAGGTCACTATGTAAACTAGTTCCATATCATAATCTTTTTACTCTTCTCAATGTCCAGGATAGTTGCTATCAATTCATTCAAATATGAATAATTTCAAGCATTTGACTGTTTCTACCTTCATTTTTGGTATTACTCCCATGACAAAATCCAAGGCTCTAGCATGTTCTCATATGACTATTGTATCTTCTAATATGGCAGATATTTGGAATTATTTTTACTCTTCTTATACGATTGATACTTTTCACTGGTTACATGATTCTATTGCTAACAATTCTTACATTCCTATCAAAGGACAAAGTTCTTTGCATACACTCAAATTGCTCTAAGATAAAGTTGTGCTTATTTTCTTTGTTTTCCACACATTGTATATTTGAGGATTTGCGCAAATGAAGACAACAAGTGACGGTGGTCATTAATCTAATAGAGTTTACTACCTAGGCATTCAACCTTTCTCTAGTGCTCTTACTACCACTAGTATCACTCCTTATCTGTGTCATTGACATTTTAGGAGTTTGTCACTTCATCATTGACCAAGTTCTAGTGTGATGGATGCAAACTTAGCAAGAATCATTATATGTTGTTTCCGTCTACTAGTTATAACTATAATTCTTCTCCACTTAATCTAGTTCACTCTAGTATTTGAGCCCCAATCCTTATAAAAAACTATGCATGTTTTCATCATTTTGTAACCTTTATTGATAACTATTCTTCTAGAACATATGTTTAATTATTGAAAATTTGTTTATAAGTCATTGATGCATTTAAAAATTTTAGTTCTCAAATAAAGACCCAATCGTCTAGTTTTATCAAAATTCTACGCATTGATAAGCGCTTAAGCCCATAAAGTTTGTCTTTGCTTGTTTCATTACTTCAGAAATATCATCCAACAAAATACCTATTCTTTTACCTTTGAGCAGAATTGTGTTGCCTAATGCAAAAACCAGTCATTTATCACACACACATACTATGATGTTTCATATGCGTGCATACACTAAACAATAATATGGAAATGTGTTCTCATCTCATGCTATCTTTCACATTTTTTCTTTTGTATTTATGGTAATACTCCATTCTTATATCTTTATCTTCACAAATAAACTTTTCCTTGCCATTTAGAGTTTTGGTTGTCTATACTCTTCTCATGTTCTTAGACTTGAATATGACAAACTTAGTCCCAAAGAAATCACTATATCTTGTTCGAGTACTCTCACACGTGAAAAGGATGTATGTCCTATGATCCTACATCAGTTTATGACAATTCTATGTCATTGTCAAATTTCATAGACTATCCTCTAATGTCAATACTTCTTCCTCCATGTGACATTGTCTTACCTATTGTTCCCAAGGAAGATAGCTTCCACTATGCACCATATTATCAATTTTGGGTCTAAAAGGTTAAGCCCATCCTTTCATGGGTTTGTCTTGTCTTTGTAAGCTATGAGGATCCCAAGTTGCACTTGGAGATTCCTACCAGAAACAAACAACAATCAAGGAGTTCTAAGCCATATAATCACAAGGAGTATGAGAACTTGTTCTTCCACCTTGTGGAGTGCAATTAATTATTTGTTTTTCAATCAGTGTTTACAATTAAATGTCTTCTTTATGGCCCAATCACTGTATATAAGGTAAGATTAACCAACAAAAGGATGCACTCGAATATATGGTGTGGATTACTTTGGGGCATTGCTTATCGAAATCAGTTTAGGATCTTTTTGCCCTAATAATAAATTGAAATCAATAGTATTTTAGATAGAGGCAAAAAATGCTTTTTGTAGCAATTTATTAAAAGTTCTTGTTATTAAGTAATCTCCACATTATTTTGCTTAGGAGGATACTGGGATATGTACACTCAAAAGATATCTATAATTTCAATCAAAGTCCATGGAGGTGTGATAAGTTTTGCTAAGAACTCAGTCTTAAGTGTAGTGAAATAGATCATAGATTGCAATTTCTTTCCATGCAAGCTAGCATGGGTGAAACATTTCATTCCACATGAGAGCCGACACATGAAACAAATTGATACCGAGGCACCAACGTTGCTGCACTAATTGAAGATACAACAACACACGAGGCTTTGTGAGACCTTGCCAACATGTAGCAAGTACTCAACGCCTTCTTTTGACAACACTAACATTTCACGAGTTTCTTCCCAAGGCTTTGTTGAAGCTTCACAGCTCCTTCCCAATGTGCCCTGAGGTACATGACGTCCTACTCCAACAATGGCGAGGCTTTATGAGGCCTCTTGATGCACAATGAGGATGGTGACATCCTCTTTTGTTCGTTTTGTCTTTGCTACGATAATGAGGCATTGAAGCCTTCTTGAGATGATCTTGCTCAGTTTTCCTGATGATGCCAAAGCTTTACAACTTTTTCTCGACACTTGGTGAGGTATGCAATGTTCTCCTCCATCTCATTCTCCTCCTCTCTACCTTGTTTTCCTCATATATCTCATTCTCCTTCTCGGATTAGGGTTCTTGCTTAACATTGACACATCTCATTCCAGTAAGACATAAAAACCTCGATTTAAAATGACATTTCAAACTTTGAAATAGATCATTCAATTTTTTGTCCTATGGATCACCTGATTTTAGGATTTTATGTTGATGACATTCTTTTATCATCAAGTGATATGTAAGGGATTACAAAAATTTAGAAATCAAAGTTGATATTAAAGATTTTGAAGTTTATGCTTTGAGTAGAATTGTCTGTAATTCTTTAGGAATATTTTTATCTCAAAGAAAATTTGAAACTTCTTGCATGAAGTTGATCTACTTGGATACAAACTTGTGGAAACTCCCATTATTCCAAGTCATGATCTATGGATAGAAAATGGTGATTCTAAAAGTTGTTTTGTTTCGGAAGTGTCATCGCTAAGTATGAATATTTAATATCGAGCTTATTTGTTTGTGCTTCTAGCAATTGGCTTAATCCGTGAGTCCTTGATCTCCTAAGCCTTCTTATTCAACACCACTGATTTGCTGGAACGTCCAAGCATGTGGTTCTTGAATTGAACAGTTTCGCAACGGTATAAGAGAAAACCTAGGTTCGGATTCCCTTATCTTGTTGGTACTTCAGACATCTTTCTCATTGAAAAGTCAAGGGAACCATATGGATCCGACACCTCCTCATATTTACCTTTTGCCTCTAGGCTAGCACCTTCCATAGACAGTATTGATCTTTAATTGTTGAAAATGATGATAAAAAAATCTGGGAGCTTTTCTAGCTAGCCTGAATCTGGGTTTGCAAAATTCTCTGGAGGAGGTCAAATTAAGAGGAATGGAGTTGCTAGTTTATTTTGTCTAAGAACTACTTGGAATTTGTTTGAATTATGTTGTCTGCCTGGTGGAATTAGCTGAACTGCTTGAGTTTTGTTTGGATGGGTTGAGATGGTTTAAAAGATGACTAGTTTGCACGAGGTGAATGGGTTAGGAGTGATTTTAGCTACTGGTATTAAGTTGGTTTTGCTATGAAGTAGTGCTAAATGGTTTTTGGAGCTGAATGGGTTGATGTGGATTAAGCTTTGTCAGGGTAGTAGAGGTGGCGTCAGAAATATCCAAGGTGGTGAGAATCTTGTCGCCTCGTGCTCTGTTAAAAACTGTAGTTCTTCCTCCATAAACCAGTCCTCCCCCTTTAGGTTGCCTTGACTTGCCGTTTATAGGCCTAAATGCTAGTGTGGTGGGCAATTGCCATGTGCTGAACTCCCATTGGTGAGTCATCTTCTCTTTGTAGCAGTTTTAACTATCAGCTGTGCATTACATGAACATGTATCAGACTTTTACTAACTTAACTTAGTGCACGTGGATTTATCATTGTTCCATTGTGACTATCTCAAATTACACGTCACTCATTCAAAACATTCCTGATTAATGAGCGATGTTTCTGCAATCACCCTTCAATTCCATATTTGACCTTTTGTCATATATGTTAACTAAAATCAGGCATACTAATATGTAAATATTTTCCAAATTCAAATATAATTTTAATTTCCTAAGATAAAACCTGGTTTTTTTTGTTAAAATTAATTTATTTTTTGATTATCAGTTCATTATATTTGTCACATGGGATCAAATAGGGGCTGTTTTGTGATTTTGCAACTGGAGGGGAGACATGGTACCCAAACTCTAAGCCTTATATAATTTATCTTTCTAATTTTAAAAATATATTCTTCCAAAAATGTGGTGTCCAAAAAGGAATTTTTGAATACCCACACTTTGAATGACTAATGATAATCTGTTAATACAGTCTTTTAAGAAGGTGACACACATATAAATGTGGTAGGATCTGACATGGTTGTTTTCATCCTTGAATATTTTCTCTTTATAAGTGAAATGTATCTTTATAATGAGATTCTCAAGTTATCCTTATGTAGTCCCTTTTGTTGATATAGATGCATTTGACACTGAACACTTGATTTCCTGTATGGAGAAGTTGAGGCGTGGGCTTGCAGTTGATGTCCCAAACTATGATTTTATAACTCATAAGAGAAAATTGCCACCAAGAAAGGTATATCAATCATACTACGAGCATGATAAAGTTTGATTTTTTTTTTTCAACAATAACACATGTGGTTGGAAAGAACACATTTGGGTTTATGATTTCTCTACATGTCAAGTTATAAATCTCTCTGAGCTAGACAGTAGAACCTTGATTACATAGAAAAACAAGTTACTTATCTTGATTGTAACTGAGAAAATTCTGTGAAGGGCCTGTAGGCTTTAATTTGAAATGCCAATTCTTCTGCTTCTTAATAACAGAAAAAGATATTTTCATATCTTCTTAATTTAACCAGTCTGACAATTAAATATTTTTCTTGTATCCATATCTGCTACATTAGAAAGTGTTAAAAACCAGAAACTGTTCCATAGAATGACAGTTTTGTTTTCCTTTGTGTTTCATGCAAAAAGTTACTCTAGTTGAAACATTCTGTGAAATGATTTTTTTGCAGGTAAATCCTTCAGACGTAATAATTCTGGAAGGGATTTTAGTATTCCATGATTCACGTGTTCGTGAAATGATGAATATGAAGATCTTTGTTGATACAGGTTATTTTCTCTCCTCTAAGAAGATTATATGCACTGCATTTTCTGTCACAACATCATTTCAAATAGACTCTTCTCTATGACCAGACTGTTCTTAGTCATGTGAAATATCTTTCGTGCAGATGCTGATGTGCGGTTGGCAAGGAGGATAAGGCGTGATACTGCTGAGAAAGGTAGAGATCTCAAGACAGTACTCGATCAGGTTGGACTTTCTATTTATGCTAAGCATTCAAAGTTAAGAACTGTACCACATTCAGATGCTTGAAAGATTAATTTTGAGAAATAAAATTATATGCTCTTGATAAAAGAGAAGAAAAACAACACTCATATATGGGTAATAACTCTATGACATTAACACCTTTAAACAAACTATTAGTTCTAGTACAATGTATTTCACTCCCTTTTTTTCTTGGATAAGTAAAAGTGGTATATTATGGATCCAAAATGTACAAAATGAGGTTTTAGGTCTATTCATGTTTGATGTAGTATCATATCTGAATAGATACTTAAAGACATGTATACATGTATTTGCACGCTCATGAATATCCTTTCTACATCTAATAAACTACGATTTCGAGTCCTCCACACATAATGTATCAGTGATGACAAAGCTAAATGACGAGCCTTTGTCACCATCCTGCTCCCTCTGTAATATTGTTTAAAGACATGGATCATCCTCCGATAGGTGGACATCTTTGGATGTATATGCAACCAGTTTCGAATCCTTCGCCATAAGTCTGCAGTCGGGGGGCTATGAGAGAATAGATGCTTTGGTGTCTCTAGCACTTCGCAAAACGTGCATTATTGATCCTCCTATTACCTGTCGGTTTCTAGTGGGGAGCCTTCGCTGTGCCAACATTCAAAAAGTGACTGCATGACTCAGAATGTAAGACTTCCACATTGTCCGGGCCCATGGCACCTTGAGACTAGGACCTCGGAAGAAATAATAAGCCCGAACAACTTGGTCATTCTATGAAGACCACTTTGCTAGTCTTTGTCTAACTGCCTCAGGTGACCCACTAACCTCAAGGATGAAGTCCCTTATGTGTAGTAAACGCTTGATTAGTGGGGAATTTGAATGAGCTGCTTGCCAACACCACAAATCAATGTGACTCAAGTAGGTATGATGTACCCATTTGATCCATGACGCATCCTCCTTCTCCTGAATCCTCTATAGAACCTTAGCCAGTAGGGTTAGGTTCCACACCCATAAGTCTCTAAATCCCATGCTGACCTTGTCTTTCGGTCTACACATATTTGCCCAAGACATTAAAGGGTGCTTGGACGCCCACATGAAAGATCGGCAGATGTCGTAGATATGATCGATGATACCTTGAAGTAGCGGTATAATAGAAAGTCAGATGCACTCGACGCCCTGAAGTACTGAAGTGATAAGCTGCGCCTCGCCTACATTAGACGATGTCCTCCTTAGCCAGGTGTTGATATGTCGGATCAAAGAATCAATCAACGGGCTATAATCAGATATCCATAAGCGTTGTGCAGCTAGTGGAATCCCGAGGCATCTGAAAGGCAGTGCCTTCATGGAACCTATGATGGATAGCAGCCTACTCTGTCGTATCATCAACTTCAACAAGGTAAATATTGGACTTGAGGCGATTAACTTGAAGTCCAGAAGTAGAACCAAAGTCCTGTAAACATGTGATCAATGTGTTGTATCCCCCCGATTGGAAAGGAGATCATCTACATAAGTTAAATGAGTCAATCCTCAAGTGCTCGCATTGTGGGTGGAAGTTGAAGTCAGGCAGCATCATGCTCTGCTGCAATTGCCTCCCAAAGATCTCAATGTAGATCCCAAATAGGTATGGGGATAGAAGATCCCACTATTGTAGTCCTTAGTCTCCTCGGAAAAGACCAAAAGACCCTCCATTGATAGCCAATGAGAAAGAGGTACTAGTCACGCACTTCATAATTCAAGTGATAAACTATTCCGGAAAATTTAGCCCAATGAGTGCCTCATGAAGCAAAGGCTAGTGCACCGAGTCAAAACTTTTTGAAGATTGATCTTCATAATACATCTCAGAGAAATGCACTTTTTGTCATATTTTCTGAACAAATAAATATTGTCCGTGATGAGTCTACCTGCATGAAAGCTGCCTGCAATTTGTGAAGAATAAGATCAAGAATACCAGAAATCCATCGAGCCAACAATTTAGATATAACTTTATAAAAAATGGTACAACAGGAAATAGGCCTATAGTCGGCCACTGTTCTAGCATGAGCAGATTTGGGGAGAAGAACTATCAATGTGTGATTTCATTGCTGAAGTATCCGACCATTGCGAAATAATTCCATGCCTGCAGCAATGAAATCTTGTTCCAACTACATCCCAAGCATGTTTGAAGAACTTTGCCCCATAACCATCTGAACCGGGTGCCTCTAGATCACCAATGTCAAACAATGCCGCTTGATTTCACCAAGGAATGGCAAATGGACGAGCTAGGCATGCTGTTCGGAGGAGAGCAGCTGGCCAAACTGGGTGATCTGCTATGGTAGTTCTGTTCGGCTTGAAGTGTTGCTCAACCGATCATGAAAATGCATGATGAAGGTCTGTACTACCTCCTCAAATGATGTGGTTAGAACTTAGACTCCCATCAGACCTTTCTACAGCTGTGATTTCATTCCGCTGGTTGTTCCTATTGACAAGTGCATGAAAGAAGGAAGAATTTCTGTCAACTTGTTTGAAGTAACCTACTTTTGCTCACTGCAAAATTACGCTGTGTTCAGCAACATTTAACTGGCAACAACATATTGAAGAGACGTATATTCAGTAGGGATCTGTCCATCATGCAGTCCAGTGGCCTTGGCTTCTTCCAAGCAGCAGCGGGCAGCAGCAGCGCATTCAGAAATGTTCTGGTGATGCTTGTGGTTCAGTAGCTTCAGATCTGATTTCAACATCTGGAGAGCCAGCCTAAGATTGAACTGAGCTGTACCTTGTGGAATTTGCTGCATATAAGCTGTCCATTTGCTTTCGATGAGTGTCGTAAATGTTGCATGCTGGGCCCACATGTTGAAGAATTTGAAAGGCCGTGAGATACGGTTGCCACCATCTAATACCGATACTATACAGTATGAGTGGTCAGAGAAGCAGCCTGGAGGAGTAAACTCTGCATAACTTCGTAGATCAGCCTCTAGCCAAGTTTTATTGACAAGCGCTCGATCAAGTTTGCTGCATATATGACCATTTGTCCAAGTGTAGCGGCAGCCAATGTATGTCAAGTCTTCCAAACCAGCAGAAGCCACAAAGTGCTGAAAATTGGATATACAATATTGCGTGACCGGAAGCCCTCCGTGCTTATCTTCGGCCGACAAAAAAAAGTTGAAATCGCCAAGAACTAACCATGGTCTCACCATATCTGTAGCAAGGTGCAACAATCCATCCCACAATGGTTTCCTACTAACCAGAGATAGCTTACCATACACAAAGGTAATGGAAAATTGTTTGTGTGACACTTTACAAGTCACCAAACAGTGAGCATACTGTTCGTTCCATTCTGTCACCACTAAATTGACCTTTTGGTCATCCCATATCAAGAGAATCCGAATACTAACTCCTAGATTGATTTGTTGTTCCACTTGAAATTGTTGAAAACGTTAAGACTTTAAATTCTGATATCCTTCATCAAAAGTTTCATCTCTAAAACACCCAAAACACCTAACTTGTGACTCAGAAAGAAGTTCTCAACCCCTGTTAAGGCCTTGGATATTCCACGAGCCAACCTTCATAACCCCGGAGACGACCTAGGCCGTCCAGTGTTCTTGAGTTTCTTCTTCCCCTTGGCATTAACCTCGACTTCAACCAACCGAGCAGTTTTTCCTGCACTGTAACAACTGAATCCTTCTGATGTCCACCCCTTGTTGAAGCTGGAACTGTCTCTATTGATTGGCCTTTGCCTTTTCCTTTGCCTTTGCCATGATTTGCTGTAGGATAAGCTCGTTGAGTCCATTCTGGTGCAGGTGAGGCAAGAATCTGGATGGGCAGTGCAGGGTGGTCGGCAGGTTGTAGCAGTCCAGGTTCTGCTTGAGTAGATGGAGCTGTGCCACCTTCTGTAGGATGAGCTGCAGTATCTGTGATTACTTGCTGCGCTGTTTGTTCTGCGAGGACTACACTGGATTTGGATTTAGATTTTTCCTTGCCTTTCTTGCTGGTGTATACTTTCCATGCCTCTGCCTCCCTATTCGTGAGCCTCATTGCTTTGACCATTCACCTGCTGAACCTTTTCTGCATTACTGCAGCTACTGTTTGCTGAGTCTCGGCAATTACTGGCTGTTCTGCTTCTGCAAATGCAGAAGGAGTTGTTGATTGTTCAGTCACTGTATTGCCATGAGCTGTAACTGCTGTTGTGAGAGCACAATGCTGAAGATTGGCATTAGAGACCACTGCCTGACATTTCTGCTGTTCTGTTTCAATCACTGAAGTTGTGCTAGGGTCCAATCCATCAACCTCGGGTAGGGAGTCGCTATATTGTTGTGAGCAATCTGGTAATTGAGCAATTGCTGGGTTGCTGGAATTGTAGGCATTACACATGGTTGCTGGTAACATCCCTGTGGTTGTTTCTGTGAATCCACTGGCTGGTTTTGGGGGCTAGCAGTAGCTTCACATTGCGGAAGGTAGTGTCCCATATGCCGACAACTTGTACAGAATGTAAAGTGTGATTCAAAGTGGAGTGGGAGGTCTACCTCTGTTCCATCTGGGAGTGCAGCAGGATGAAACTCAGCAGTTCCTTAGTGATGTCAACCTCCACGATGACTCATACAAAGCTGATGCATCAATGCTGCCGTGTCAGCTGGTTTGTGTATAGAGGCCAACCAACCTTCGAGGCTAATTTACTCAATGCTTTGATAGTTCAGCACTCCAAAGGCAGATTAGAGATTTGCATCCAGGGAATCGTTGAAGTTCCTCTTGTCGAAAGAAAAACCCTGTGGGTAGTGGTTTCAGATACAACAGACAGCCAATGCAACACAGGGCCCTCCTCTTAGGACATGATCACAATCGGCGGGGCTTTGGAATTTGAATACAAGACACATAGTCCCATGTCATACCGCACCTTCCAATGGTTGGCCATCATGTTGATTGCTAGCCATCCAAGGAATTGCCCAACAAACTGCCCAATCAAGCAAGCACTTATTGCATCTGTGATCGAGTCCACATCTCCCTCTACAAATGCAACATGGTCAGTATTCGGTAGGATAAATTTGAAGGCGTTATCCTATGAGAATAGCCTGTTGGTAGAGAACAAAGCAGTCCATTTTCGTCTTCCTCCATCTCCCTCTAGTTGCGCCTCCACGGATTGACCATTTGCAGCGGTAGCTTGGTCTTGTTGCTCAGGATTGGAGGGTTGATTTTGCTATGCACTTGGAAGTCATGTTTGTTTGGGTCACCAGCTTCCACCACTAGACTCTGCTGGTCACTCAGCTTGCGCCGGTTTGCTTCCATCCCTCTTTTCTGATTGGTGAGCTTGTTGTCGCCTTGCCATATTTACATGAGGTAAGAAATAGGCCGATAAAGATGTCGAGGTTAGTGGTAGCCAAATCCAATAACACAATCCATAGTGTAAGTCAAATTTTGAATTCATAGAAGCCCGCACAAGTCGAAAAACTACCGCCTAAGAGCACCCATATTGGTATTAATGTGTGGGTGTTATAACACCCAAATGGTGTTACAACCAATGTGGGTGGGTGTTATAACATCCGCACACACGCCAACATTCAATTCTATGAACGCAATTAATGAGCAAAATTAAAAAAAAAAATCATTCTGGCCCATGCGTGCATTAGTTTGGGTGAACGGGACCCATAAATAATGAGTGGATAGTGGGACCCACATATAATGTTAAAATGAATGTGAGTGTGTGTTAATAAAAGGGAGGTGTTAATATAATGAGTATGAGGCATGTGGATCACATGCTTTTTGAAGAGGTGATATATATTAAAGTTCAAATCAATGCGGAGCACTGTTACACCTGGTAAATGAGGCGACATGGACTGATGGTATTGGTCAGCTCCTCAAACGCAAAGCCAACTCAGGGAGAAGGGCTGAGGTGGCTCGTCTTTCCCAGCAGCCCTTTCCACATGAGCTTGCACAACTACTACTTGCTCAAGGAACCAAGCCGTAGCTGAACACTGTCCGTTGGATTTAGGGAAGCACTTCACAGTAGAGATCAGCCCTAGTAGTGCTACTTGCTAAACAAGTGTGATGCTCGCAATCAAGGTTTAAAATCTTGACCTGTGCTGAAGTTTCGATCCCAAACCGGAACGATATTATTTCAGTATCGTATTGGCATGCATCATATCATGCCGATACAATTTTGATATTATTTTTATTTAAACTTGAAAAAAATCTTCTAATAATAATAATTTAACTATCTCAATTTAGAATGATCAAAGGTGCACAAGATTATAAGTGTTTTATTAGGAATCATAAACTTGACACACATTTATCAAAATTTTTTAAATAAAGGACATATAATATTTCCTAGGTAGATAGACATTCTAAGATAAAAATATATGTTTCATATGTTCAAGAAGCAAAAATTCTAAAAGTAAGAAAGCTAAATATCTTAATATTCATAGATCAAAATTTTAAATTGATTCTCAGATAAAAAAAATATTATCTATAATAAATATATAAATTAATTAAAAAAG
>JBBMJZ010260779.1:0-18601 GCA_037833815.1 Zingiber zerumbet
TTTAGGTCGGGTTTGGGGTGGTTCTAATTAAGGTTGTGGTAAAAGAAGCATATTTTAATAAAATTGGCTTTTTCAGGTCGGGTTCGGGTTGAATTCGGGTTAAAATGAATATTTTTTTATAAATGGGTCATTTCAGGCCGGGTCAGGTTCGGGTTGGATTCGGGTTGCGGGTCATTTCGGGTCGGGTTCAGGTCAAATATAGATAAACGGGTCAGGTTCGGGTTGAACAATTTGACCCGAAATATTAATCAGGTCGGGTTCAGATTTTGATGTTTCAATCCGTCAACCTGCTAATCTGAACCTGCCAATCTGAACCCAACCCGAATTACCACCCCTATAATTTATGGCTAAGCTTAACTAGCTAGAGATGGGAAGGCTTATAAGATCAGATTTCATAAATAGTATTTTTTTTCTAAATATAGAGAAATTTATTTTCTACATAATAAAATATCATTCAATTTAGAAATTAGGAAAGAAATAAAAGAAATACTATAATAATGGCAAAAGACGAAATACTCATCTCAAAATTAATACGGAAGAGGTAAATTATGATAACTAATGGGATGAGTTAAAAAAATATAATGAACAAAATAACTTGAGACAACCGGTCTATCGCTTGAAAAACAAGGAATTCCATTTTCTCTTTGTTGAGATTGCAAAAAACATAATGGACTATTGCACTGCCTCAACCTAAAATGTTGAGAATACAAGTATTTTTATCGCACATGTACATGTTGCTAACACCACAAAATTTTCTCTGGATCAATAATGAAAAGTAAATCTCTCACAAGTTGTGTTTTTGCCTTTTGGCTTGTGTAGCTTGGAAAATGCTAGCAGCCGCGTCCAAAACAGAGCTGGCTTTGTAAGGCACGGGCTTTATGGGGCGAGTTCGACACTCCTGACCATTTGATTCTGATGAACAAGAAAGAGGTCCTTCAAATGCAGCCACTGGAAATAAGGTCGTTGTTTGTCGCGCTTCGATTAGTGTTTCTTTATGTGGATTGCTTGCTGAACTACCTTGTAGCTCAGTGACTTTAGATGCTTGCAACTCCTTGGAACAACTTGTGATCGCACCACTGCTTGGAAGAGAACAACTCGTGATCACGCCACTTCTTGAAAGGGACGAGTTGCATGAGCTCTGAGTGTAGCTTTTGATGCTTGTAACTGCTGGAACACTAAATGTGGTGTTTACAAAACCTCTTGCTACTGGAGGAACACCTACATTAGTACAACATCCATAAACTGAAGGAAAGATGCCACCTGGTGGTGCACAGTATCCAGTGCAAGGCTTGTAAACAAGCCCCTCGGAAGGCGACAAGACAGGAACTAGCCACTGATTCGGCTGAGGATGGAGAAACCAAGGATTTTGATGACTGTCAGTCTTGCTGTATGGTTTTCGTTGATCATCTTTCTGTTTCATTGCATTCTGTTGAGCAATGTCAAGCAATGGAATCTTCAAGGGTGCTTTTACTGAAGATTTGCTCAAACATGGATTTTCTTCAAGAAGCAGATGAGCTGATCCAGCAAACCACTTCTGTACCTTTGTCAGTCTATGCAGTTCAGCCACTTGAAATGCAAAAACCCTCTGTTGACTGAGAAAAGGCACAATCAGAAGGAAGGTTACAATATAAGTAAGTGGACAGAAAAGGAAAATGTTTCTTACTTGATAATAACTCTTTGGATTTTCCAGAATTGCTGCTCACCAATTAGACAAGGAAGCTTATCAGGACCTATCTCCAGACCATATTTGGGATCTTCTGCTGAGACCTGAGAAGTCTCATTATTTCTATCTAAATCTCCAATTCCCAAGGATCCATTTTCCTTTACACTCTCATCTGAATTGCTGTTGTATAAAGTAATTGGTTCGAGTCTCCGCTGTGAATGATCCCCATTTCGAATAAATGTAGGAGCTCTAAAATAGCTTGCTTGATTCAGCTTTTTTACATAAGAACAGTTAAAACTTTGTTGTTGTAGCAAGTCCATTATACTTGAATTCCCATAATTCAAACCCTTTAATGGTCTATCTCCTTTCCTTGAGTGGTGATTTATCATGCTAGATGACCGAGAGTCAACTATCTCTGATGGAAGAACAGGTGTTGAAAGAGGCATGCGAAAAAGAGAAAGAAAATCTCTCTCGTGTAATCCTGCCTATTGAAAATAACAATTTTAGTGCCATCTAGTCAACTATCTCTGATGGAAGAAAAGATGTTGAAAGAAGCATGCGAAAAAGAGAGAAAATCTCTCTCATGTAATCCTGATTATTGAAAATAACAATTTTAGTGTCATCTAATGTAGAGCAAGCTGATGTAAAATGATCATGTGTGCGCGACACCGTGGCTACTTATGAAGAAATTTGGCTGGAGAATCTTATGGTTGAATTGAAAGTTAATCAAACTACATCCATAAAATGAAAAAACCAAATGATTTTAGTGCATTGCTTATAATTCATTTTTGCATGAATTCATCGAACCTTTAGAAACTAGATCTCTCGGTGAGAGCAAAGATGAATTCCAAGGCATGTTTGTATTACTTGAACACTCAATACATCAACTTTTGGATCTTTTGGATCCACATGTAGATAGCTACTGAACATTCTAACCATGTTTGTAAAAACCTGTATTACTTGAAAATCGGATGGTCAAAATCTAAGAATGAAAGTTCGAGATCCTATGTCAAAGCTCATTAGTCATAAATCATTCTTCTTTAAAAAAAATACAAAATGCTAAACTCGGAAGCATAGTGAACAAACCTGGCTAGAAGAATTAGAAGGGATTGGCAACGGAGCATTGTGATGAGGCAGTGGCATAGCAGAAGACGGCTGACCGAACCTTTGGGAAGCAACATTGTGCCGCTCATAGAGCACCATCTTGTTCCTCGGAGGTGCCCTCGGACCACGTTTATCAGCATTATTCAAATGAAGCCTGGGGAACAGAGGCATCATGCTCTTATCCTCCTCCTGCCCTACCTCCATGGTCTCAACTTCAGAGCAACAACAAAATCCAAACCCAAAAAAGGTATCTCGCACACCGATTACCGGCTTAAAACGAAGAAAAGACAAAAGAAAGGGGGCGGAATCAAACTTGTTCACTGGAATCACAAAGGGCCAAAAATAGATTTTATAACAGAAGGAAGGTATAGCCTACCACTGTAGCGTAAAAAAAAGGAAGAACTCTATATCGAAAGTAAAATGTCACTTCCAACAGAGGAACAGAGGCGGAAGAATCCTTCAAAATCGAAAGATGCGCACCAAAGGATGACTACGATCCAATGTTGACGCGAGAAATCAACAACGGATTGAAGAAAACAGTGTCAGTGACGGAGATCCTCGGAAAGAATAAAAAATCGAAAAGAAGAAAAACACAGACGCGGTTCGTCGTGGAGGTTTCTAGGGTTCTTCTGACCGAGTTAACGTACAGAAGATTTAGAACATCTGCGATGACGATTTATTAGTTGCGAATTGTAACGGTGTCGTCGATCGTATCGTCCAGCCGTTGAAAATATCTCGATATACACGTACCGTATCTGGACAGTATCGTGAGTGGGATACGGGCCGAGATATTCTCCGTTGCTGTCGCGCGGCTTGCGCGAGCGGAGTGATAGAAGGAGAAAAATGCGCTGGCAATTTATTAGAGTTGCGAATTGTAACGGTGTCAGCGATTGTATCGTCCAGCCTCCGAATAAGGCTGAGATATTCTCCGTTACTATCGCGCTGGGAGAAAAATGGGCCAGGAATTTATCTCCATTTTCATGAAAAATTATCTATTATTGTTTATTTTTTTTAAAAAAATAAGTTTATTTGTGTTTAAATCTTATTAACTCGACGATCTTTATTCGATATAAAATACGACTGCAATTAATAAAGTTGTTTAATGGTAAATTTCGATTCAATGATGTTCTGAATAAAATCCGTCCCAAGTAATCTTTACAAACAGGTATCAGTAACGGCATAGCTGATAGTGTTCAACTGCCAGAACCAGAGACGCACCAGAAATAACAACTAAATATAAGGTAGTTGATTGTTTGGCTAATCGAGTAAACTCGTCATTGAGTATAATACCGCACTAAGGAAGCTACAGGCGAGGAATATAATAATACAATAGATTCTCCAGCTTACAGAAAGACGATCGTATCTTGATGAACTTGTCTACAATTCCATAAGGGTTCATGTGGGTCTAACCAGAACAAGGATCAGCTAAGAGTTCAGTATGGTCGAAATCTGTGCCCGCGGTTGCTATCATTGTTGTTCCCTCTGCTTGAACTACCACCATGGTTTCGCCCATACTGCTGGAAAGCTAGGGGAGCTCCAGGTTGTTGCCTAAAACATTTTTGGAAACACAAGAACAAATGCGATTAGATGTGCTAGGTAACTGGAATTTCATGAGTTTTTAGAATCAATAAAATCTATTAAGTTACAAGATGAATCATCGAGATAGCCTTGGCACTATGGTTCCCTTTCAGAGGTAAATTATGAACATAAAGAAAGTATGCTCACTTACAGTACATATCCAAGACGTCCGTCAGGTAAGATCATTGGCACCATGGCCGTTGCAGCAGGAGTCTGTCCCCTTCCATAAAACATGGGCTGAAAGGTAAACAAAATAAGAAACGCATGGGAAACAATATCGAAATAGAGCAGCAAAAACGGCCAACTGGCATGTCTTACAACTAAAAGAATTTTGTACCTGAGGAAACCCAGGAGCTAAAGCACCATATGGACCTCCGAGAACACCATATCCAAGCTCAGGTGGATAATTTGGAAGCAATGCAGCTTTCTGAGCACTTAATGCTAACTCAGGTTTTTTAGTCTCTGCAGGAGGCTTTGCTAGTGAACAATCAAGAACATCACCTATTTAGGACAAACAAAATAGAAGATGGACTAAATTAGAAAACATCTAAATTTTAATGATAACAAATGAAAAGAAAATAGCAGAAGGAATCACCATCTATTTCATATTTCTCTGTGGGCTGGAGCGCCTTCATAGCCATGGCTCGCTCTTTGAAATGCACGAAACCAAATATCTTTTCATGCCCAGACTTTGCAGGAAGCAGTGCGACCTTTGTAATTTCACCATGACGCTCAAATAACTCTATCAACTGTTCTTTTGTCACATCCTTTGGCAAATTCTTAACATAAATAGCCTTCACCTGTGAGGTTTAGCAGTAAGGCAATGTATGTGAGCAGTTTCTGGAAAAGGAAACCAAGTATTGGGTTTTGAAACAGTACTAAAGTAGATTGTAAATAATTTACCCGAGAACTAGAAGCGTCCTCACTCCTAGGATCAGCCCAGCTCACTGTTGGGCGATTTTCATCCAACTTGAAGTCTGGAGAGGACATCTTATTTCTTGAGTATTCGGCACACGCATGGTTATAATATTCAACGAATGCATAGCCACGGTTATGAGAAGGATTTTTGGGGTCTGTAGACTGACAAAAGAAATAATTGTTTCAATAATACCAAAAAATATTAAAATAATGAAAATTCCACATGAACAAGGTCTGATTTGAAGAATAGTACTGTAAACAAGAAAAGATGGGAAAATGTGCAGTAAAGGCAGCTATTAACCTTTATCAGCTCCACTTTATTCACTCCAGGACCTATGCTCGTGACAACTTTCTTTACATCATCCAATGACCATATTCGAGGAACATTACCAATAAACAGTCGATTTTTAGCTTGAGATGTCGAACACTTCACTTTTTTATTCTGAATTCATTAAAATTCCATGAATATTCATTTAGTGATTTCAAAACAAAGCATCAAAGTTACTGATAGAGAAAGATGTGAAGGATATCAACCTTGAATCCAGTGTTATTTAGTTGTTCAATAGCTTTTAAAGCTAACTCTGCAGTTTTGAAAGTAACAAATGCATATCCTTTGTTCCCCGAGGAATTCTTCCCTTTCATCACTCTTACCTGTGGTTGCAAAATCTTGAACAAAAGTCGATCTAACAATAATTGAAGAACACGACAGAAACCAATAATACATCTCACCTCAGTTACCTCCCCAGCAGACTCACAAAAGCTTCTCAATTCATCTTCTGAAGCATTAAGAGGTATGCCACCAACATAAATTTCTGATCCATGAGGAGGAAGCGAAAGGAGATCTTCATGCTTCTTTCTCTCTTCCGCATCCATTCCATTGTCAACCAGGCCAGCATCACCACTGACTCTCCTGCGATCATTAATTCCATTGGCAACTGTGGCTTCTTGTTCCTCCTCAACCTCCTCTACAACTTCCTCTTCCTCTTCTTCTACCTCTTCTTCTATTTCTTCATATTCAACCTCTTCTTCCATCTCCTCTGGATCAAAGTCTACATGTTCCTCAGGTTCAACTGGGTCTTCTGGCTCAGTCGAATAAGTGGAAGCGGTCACACTTGCTCTTGTCCTCGGCATCTTACGTTTTTAAAAGAAGCTGACAGTGCAACTGTGGAAGAGTCACAGGAGCAAAAAGCATTCCCAAGAGGAGGCATAGATACACCAGAATGAGGAAAAAAGAAAGGCCAACAAAGTGTTATAGAACAAGAATCTGAAGGCAGCATGAGCCATTATATGACTCAAAGGATTTTCAAAGTCATTGTTTGTTGTGGTCAATAACATTTTGAGCACTAAGAGACAAGCAAGAGAAAATATCTCAATGATAATCAGAAGGTGATTTTCACCAGCCACAAAACAATGAGGGAATATGACTATACAAGATATGAAGCAGAAGTCCAATGTAATCATTTTGGTCTATGTGCACAATATTTATTTTCCAATGCACAAGAATCAAAGGAAAGAGGAAAAGGAAAAAAAACCTGATGTGAGAAATAAGCAATGAAATGAAAGTCTGACGTTAACTAAATTAAAGAATGAGTACAACAATCATGTCAGTAAATGTTATCACAGAATTCATGCAGGAATTGCACAATTAAGCTGAAAGTACACTAAATTACTCTCAAAATTTATTAGTGTAAATGCAAACAGAATATAATACTTGAACCATCCAATCCAAAATCTAATCTTGTAAAGCACACAGCAAATGATGAAAGAAGACTTCTCTACCAACAATTAGCGATCAAGGCATCAAACTACGTATCAAAATATTATTGTGGGACAACCATATGCTTAGAGTTGCGATTATGTTTCATCAGTGTTAGTTTCTTAGTCAAATAATGATTGGCCACTCTCTAACTGCTTCTGCGTGTAGATTATTATTTTTCCCACCCCATTACAACTCACACATATCCCTTTCCACATATTTCAAAGCCAGAGAGTCAGCTTGGAACTATTGTATTATTTGAGGAACCTAAAAACTAAATTTCAATAAATTTTCAAAGCTGTCACCTACAAGAATTTTAAAAAGAAAAACCAAGTACATTACCACCTTCACAATTGCAACTCCAAGAACTTACATAGTCATCCTGATGAGCTTTACTTCAGTCACCAGAAAAGAGCAAGAAGTATTATCATAGAAGACAACAATAGCATCATCTAATCCAACCGTACCAAGGTATTAGGGGTTTCCAAAAGGGCAGCATTTTGTGAGAGCACAAGTTGAAAATGCAAAAATAAGCTAGGAACGTCGTGGTGGTGGTGGTAATGATGAAGACAGAGAAGACAATGACGATAATGATGGCGGTTCAAATGAGAACCTGAATGGGCAACACTTTAATGGTTTCACTGACTTAATTTTCTTTCCTTGCTTGGTTTCACTGATCTTTTTCTGTTAACACCTTCTTCACTTCTTGCTGGCCATTGCACGGTACAGGATTGAAAATTTATTTTAACGTTTTAAAACATTACGCTAGCAAGCGATAAGACCCTCGAGCTTCCTCGATCTATCCCACAAAAATCTTTGTTTAGAAAGAAAACCTTAAGGGCAGCCCAAGCTCCTGCCATGCGGGGTCCCGGGGAAGGATCCACAACCTTACTCTATTTTTTTGCAAGAAAGAATTTCGAGAGGTGCGGAGCATGCTTCGTGCGGAAAAAAAAAACAACAAAGTGGAATTTCGAGAAGGAAGAGACGCCTAAACCAGAAAAAATGACTCACCGGAGAAGCAATTGCAGGAACTGAAGAGATGGGAACCGCTCGAGCTCCAGCGGGAGCTTGAAGCACCGCTCGCCGGAGATGGAAGACGAATCAGACGTGGGATTGGGAACCCTAGCGGCGGAGGATAATATTGATCTTATTGCGAGCTGGAGGAATTAGCTTGTTTTTATTTGTCCCGTGAATTATCATGCGCCAGCGATAAATCAAATTAGTTATTTTTTTATTTAGTTTAATTTAGAAAAGTAGTCAATCGTTTAAATTAAGCCAATTATGAATTTTATAAATACAAAAAATACTTTAACCTTCACTACTTCTAATAATTAACAATGAAAATAAAAAAAAAATCGAATTGCAATTTTTTTAAAATACAAAATAATTTAAGTTTAATATTATTAAAGATAATTTTGCAGAGTTCAGGGTTCGTCGGACTCTCAGTGTCGGAAAAGAGACGGCGATTTCGAAAGCCCACGCCATCATCGTTGCCGCCGTCTGCAAGACAGCAGCCACCGTCAGTGCCGCAGGAAACCTTCCCTACGGTGTCGACGAGAGACAGTGTGAGGGAGGATGAGTCTCATGGACTCCCACAAGACGGGGAGAGTGTCTTGGGATGCTCAGATCCTTCCTTTAGGATGCTGGCCGAGTCGATTAGGAAGTTCGGGGAGATCTGTGAGAAGATGGAAGATAGGAAGAGGCAGCAGATGCCGGAGATAGCAAGGATGAAGAGGGAATTCCAAAGGGATTTGAGGTGCAATAAAATCCAGATTTCAGTGGTGATAATATTGAAGAGCTTGGGTGGGTAATCTATTGCCACTTCAACTGGCTTAATCTTCATTTCCTGATCTCTTCAATAATTTCTTTCCGGTCATTGTTTAGGTAATAGATAATCATAACAACTTGTCCCGTAAATTTAAATTTTGCATGATACAGGTTTGGTTAGTGTTTGTAGTTTACTTTAGCTTTCTAGTAACATTTGTACAGTTTCATTAATTGTGTTGCTAAACTTAATGGTTCTCATCTATTTGATACAACTCTATTATAAGGACAATTAATTTTTTCTGTATTCCAAAGTCTAGTTTTGATTGTTTGTTTTAATTAAATTTTCATCAATTAGCAAATTAGCAACTGTGAACCACAGAGCTAGATTCTGATAGATGTCTTCACATCCATTGGCTATTTGGGTTGACTCTGTTCTATGTACGTAAAAGAAGAGATTTACAAACAGAATCTTGTGCTTGGAAATTGTAGTGTAAATTGTATTCACGTTTGGAAATAATTTAATTTAGTACCAGGAATGAAGAACCACAAGCGTATGGTCTATTTTAAAACTGCATATATATTTGATGACTGAGATTAGAAAGATCCATTTTAAAACTACATATACATTTAACAACTCGGCTGATGCAAATATTTATTGTCTCCTAGACATGATTAGAAAGGTCCAAAAACAATCGATTTAAAAGCAACAATCATGTGCATTAAGACAATGCTGAAATGACTAGGTTTTCCTTTTCCATTTTCCATTAAAGGCTTTGTTAGTACTTCTACATCTTTTTCCTCTTGTCAATGCCTCGAAGTTAACAGAGCAGTACGAGGCGACCTTACATTTCTACATCAAAGTCTTTGTTAGTATTCATTGAAAACATCATCTTTTTCCCCTTGTCAATGTCTCAGAAAGTCAGAAGTCAACAAAATAGTGCAGACGACTTCATTTTACTACAGGGAACAACTTATTCATTTATATGCAAGAGACAAACATACCATCACGCGGCCTCTTAATGCTGCTTCATAACATCTTGAGGACTTCAAATGCCATTGTCATCGTTATCACTAAGTCTTGTCTCAACTATCAGATGCTATCGTAAATTGTAGAAGTTCATCATCTGTTTATTTTTGTGTCTCAAAAGACTCCATTTTCTCATGAGTCAGGTTGGTTAGGAAAATGTTGTGTTCGAGTAGGCACCCATAACTTTTTTTATTCATTTACTTAATGTGGTTGATGTCTCTCATTCTCTTGTACTCAAAATTGGTGACTTGTGTTTAGCCGTTTAGTACATGCTTCAGAAAAATGAAACAGAAGAACAGACAAACAAATCCTAGCAAATACATTTAGTTCGCATCTATTCTGATTCAGCTCTATCTGCTGGCCACAGTGCTCTAGTGGAAACACATTCTCGTTCAATTCTTTGCTTATGACTACATCCAGAGGAATCCCGCAGTTGGATATTAAGCTAAAGATTCATCATAGAAATTAACTGCTATACTGGTAGTGCAAACTAATCAACTCAATTCCTATTCTTTGTTATGTTGCAGGTAAGAATCTTACTGAGGATGAACAAGGTCATTCTTACTCAAAGCTTAGGCATCGCAACTGAAGATATCTCCTCCATCAATTATCCTTCATCCTAATGCATGATCACGTAAGCAAACTGGGCACTTTTTTGTCCAGTTGGATTGGACGGCATAACCAACCAAAGATAAGAGTTTTTTAATGTTAATCATGAGCAACTGGGTTCCTATCTTTACTTGCAATTATTTTTCCTAGATGTCATGTCATTGATATACAATGTTCACATGCACTCCCTGTTGCATTGTGTAATTGATCTGGCTTACACTCTCCACCTATTATCAAACTCTCCTTGTACATATTTGTTCCCTTAGGCCAACATCCACATGCTCTCCGGTAATTAGATTCGCTACATTAATTCATGCACAAGAGTTTGGTCTACTTTTTTTGAGTCACCATTAGAACATATGAGTTGTACCAACATTATAGACATTAAAGGAGTTGCTTTCAACTGTTCTCATCCGCTGTTATTCTCTTATCATGATATCAACATGTTATTAGCTTTGTTTTAAGGACCCGATCACATGGAGGGTCTACAGCTCGACTTGACTTCTTCCTACCTAGGCTTTGACTTTTGCAGGCCCTGCTAATTAGTCAACCCAAATTGACCAACCAGAAGCAGTGTTTCGTGATCAGAAACCATTTATTAATGTTGATACTCTTCCATCAAGGAAGTATTATGTGCATTAAAAGCTTTGAGTAAAAGTAACAATACCTGATATCAAATTGATATGATAGACATTGGCTAGCTACCTTGCTTATAAGTGGAGGGCTGGATACTTCTTGCCCTAACTCAGTAGCAACAAGAGTAGCTGATGGGGAGATCCGGTCTGGGAAGGGTGTTCCGCTGTTTTTCTCCCGCAATCTCAACAAACTCCTGCATTTGCATGAACACTTGTGACGAAGATGATGAAGCTGAGAGGAGGGCTTTAATCGAGAGCCAGGTGCTGAAGATTAAGGATACTTTTGATGGTGCCAAGACACTGGCTTTCCATTTGGAACCCAAGGTAATCCTTTGAAACTTAATTTTTTATTCCCTAAACTATGGCAAATAATCTGTAGCATAAGAACTAAAAGTCATCCTGCCTCCTGATGCTATCCAGACAGTGGTGCTGAGGGTGTCCATGCACTGCAATGGCTGTGCAAGAAAAGTTCAGAAGCAGATCTCAAAGATGGAAGGTAAAAAATTCTTCTCGACTCTAAATGAACTTATAAGATGGGTTTTTTTTTTCCTTTCCTTGAACCAATTTGATTACAGCAAACAGTTAATCACTCCGTGTCTGCAGGAGTGTCCTCATACGAAGTGGACTTGGGCAGCAAGAAGGTGGTGGTGGTTGGCGACATCACTCCATTCGAAGTCTTGGAGAGTGTATCGAAAGTCAAGTTTGCAGAGCTGTGTGTGACTCCTCAGCCATCCTGAGCTGTGGAGATCTGTGGACAGAGACGTCCAAATCTAGGAATGCGTTCACTGCGTGCGTCTCCATGTATAATTATTGCCTGCTCACTTCATTCTGAGTTTGTGTCTGTATCATATATAGCCATTGGAGATGGAGATGAGGTATTTCGGGATCTGTGTTCTGATCCTTTCTCTCATTTTGATTTCTTCTATTCCTCTTTTGTCAGTTTTTCCATGGAAAAGGAAACTGTTGGCCGACGATGTGTTCAAGGGCGGAGCCATCTTATCGTCTACCCGAGCTATAGTCCGGGAGCCCGACGTTGACGAGAAGATGCAGCAGAATATTTTTTGGATTTTATTTAAAAACATTATTAGTATATCAAAATTTTAATATATTTTTTTCACCCCTCTATGTTTTGGTATATTATATACAATTTATTTTATATTTTAGAAAAGATTAGCCAAGATGATAATAATTTCACGATTGTTTAACTTATCTCTGTTGGGTCAAACCATAAGCGACACAGTAGTTTGACATATTTAATAATAATAATAAATTGTTGTTGTTTTTTGAAATTATTCTGAAAAATTACTGACCCAAACTTTCTGGCGTGCTGACGTGGATCTCGTGGTCACCTGATGCGCTAGCTACCCGCCCACCGTCTCATCACGTCACTGTCACTTCTGGCATTTTGCTATTTATTATTTTAATTGGAAAAGGAGTCTGACGGTCGGGATTTTTCTTCCGTGCCCTGAGCAGGAATCGTAGCCGTTCGTTGGTTGCCCATTTTACAAGCGGCGTATTTCTTTCTCCCCTTTCAACTCATGCACCCCTGTCACTTCCGCTTCCACCTCGCTCTCTGCTCGGAGCCACTGATCCAGTCCGATCTCGGAATGAGCGCCGGGGACGAACGAGGGAAGCTCTGATCTATGGCGTGCATCTGGAACTCCCGATCGAGGTTCTTCTCGCCAGATCCGTGATCTTGGACCTGGAGAACCCCTCATCCGTTCATTATTTTTCAACAGCTTGGAGTTTTTTCGTTTTTTTTGTATTTTGATTTTGTTTTTGTTTTCCACTTGATGATTTCCTTCTTGCAGTCGCTTTCCAGGTTGACATCTTGATTGGGGTCACTTCAGATTTCTGGGCATCGACATCAGGTGGCGGGGCATTTTTGTGCTTGCTCTTTGATTGATCTTATTTGAATGCCTCGTGTTCGCTTGATTTCTACTTTTTTGTCCATTTTATTCTTGCCGTAAGATTTCGCAGCATGGATTCGATCTGATTCCATCCTCAACTTGGACGCCATGTGGAAGCAATTCCTCTGCAAATTACCTCTAAAGTCGTCCAAATCTGATGCTTCCGGCAGCAATGTGACGACCTCTTCGAACGGGAAGCCAATCCATCGGACCAGCAGTGGCAGTTTAGTTCCCTCCCGATCAACCGCTGTCAAGCGGACTGCTTCTTCCATCTTCCCGTCAAGTGTAGTCACAAGCATCGAACCTCTACTTCTATTCAAGGATGTCCCCAACACGGAAAAGCAGAACCTTTTGATCAATAAATTGAATCTCTGTTATGTTATCTTCGATTTCTCTGATCCCAACAAGAACTCTGCTGAGAAGGATATGAAACGGCAGGCATTATTAGATATCATCGATTATGTTGATACTGGGGGTTCTCGCTTCACGGAACCCACCATTTCTGCTATCTGTAAGATGTTCGCCAGCAACTTGTTTAGGGTCTTCCCACCGAATACTCGATCCAGTACTGGCGGCACGGAGACTGAAGAAGAAGAACCCGTGTTTGAACCAGCTTGGTCTCATCTGCAACTTGTCTATGATTTGCTCCTTAAGTTCATAGAGTCATCCTCACTTGATGCCAAAATTGCAAAGAAGTATGTGGATCATTCATTCATTGTGAGACTGCTACACCTCTTTGATTCCGAGGATCCTAGGGAGAGGGATTGCTTGAAAGCAATCTTGCACAGGGTCTATGGAAAATTCATGGCACATCGGCCTTTCATCCGGAAAACCATAAGCAATGTATTTTACCAGTTTATGTTTGAGACAAACCGACATAACGGTATTGCTGAATTGTTAGAAGTTTTTGGTAGTATCATCAGTGGGTTTGCATTACCTCTAAAAGAGGAGCATAAACTGTTCTTGTGTAAGGTCCTACTTCCACTGCACAAGCCAAAAACACTAGGTATCTATCATCAACAACTAACTTATTGTGTGATACAATTTGTCGAGAAAGAGCCTAAGCTGGTAACATCAGTTCTAAATGGGTTATTGAGATATTGGCCTGTGATTAACAGTCAGAAGGAAGTTATGTTTTTAAGTGAGTTGGAAGAAATTTTGGAGACTACAATTGATGTGGATATCCAAAAGTGTGTGCTTCCATTGTTCCGTAGGGTTGGATGCTGCATTAATAGTTCTCATTTCCAGGTGATGTGAACCCTTTTACTATTTCTGCTCAAATTATCCCGTTTTTGTGAACTTCCTTTGACACTGCAATTGAGCTATATTCTGCATCTTGATGTTATGAGTGTAAGATAGATCTTTATGGCCTGCTGATAGGTGCTTTTGGAAATAATATTAATGTTGTCTGTGAGTATGTTAATATCCTTAAATTTCTGTTTTCTTGTTTAAAAAGACAGTCCTAAACGTATTGTTTCATGTTCCATTTATTTATCTCAGAATTATGATCTTAACAATTTAGAGATGACATTATTATATGTTATTGGCTAGCATTCAAAACCTTTGTGACAAATATAGGATTTGATTCCATCACCATCTGCAAGACCACCAACATCCTTACTGAACAAGCTATTTAACACCTTCAAACATCAAAAACTTTTTGACTTAACTTCCACATTTCATATATTCCTCATGATTCTAGCTCAAATGAAGTTGAACTAGTTGAGCATGAAAAACTTGAATGTGAAATTGCTTTGAACAATTTGCATTGTGTATTGTAAACACACAGGGTGAATGCGCATGCATCAGTTATTCACGTCGACTCTATGGTGAACTTTTGGTTGTTCTCAGTTATGCATGATATCTCATGCTCCTGTAATTAACTAAATGCGCCATGTTATTATAGTTTTGTAAAATTGATTTATGTTTGGAGTTAATTTTTTAACCAATTATTTAGTATCAAATAGACAATTTGATTGCTACTACTTTGTGAAGTTCTTTACTTCAGTCACTCCGTAGTATAGCTATGTCCTCGAGATTCAAATGCGCATACAACCTTGTTCATCCAACACCTGACAAATGAGGATTTAATGAATCTTTCAAATGCATCAATAAAGAATTGCATGTCAATAATGACCAATAACCTGGTTTAGGGTTGTTAGCATTTGTATGGCCTACGAAACAACAACCTGGTACTGGGAGTTGTCATGAAGAACAGTGATCCCTAGCGTCTAGACCACATTCTGTAAGTCTGATTCTCCTTTTGTATCTAACTAGTCTACAAGTGGAGGATTCTAAAATTCATCACTAGTTTGATTGTAAATTGTAATAGTCGTCAGTAAGAGATAATTAGTGAACTAAAAACTAGAGTTGTGGTTATTACCTTTTTGAAGTATGTTTGGTTTTAAGCAGTTGTTTCTATCCCCTCTATTCGGTACATTGGTTCTTAGAATGATAAGCACATTTGTGGATGATAATCACTGGATACTGGATCTTGTGCCTTTCTTTTTACAAAAATGGTTTAATTGGCTTACAGGTTGCAGAGAGGGCCTTACTCATGTGCAACAATGACCGAGTGGTTAATCTGGTGTCGCACAATCGACAAGTAGTAATGCCGCTAATCTTGCCAGCTTTGGAGAGGAACATTCTCACTCATTGGAATCAAGCTGTTTTGAACTTGACACAAAACGTTAACAAGGTATTATGTGAGATGGATGAAGAGCTATTTCTGGCCTGCAAAAGGAACTTCGAGGAGGAGGAAACGAAGCGAGAATTAACGGAGCAGAACCGAAGGATGGCCTGGGAGTACTTGGAGACTGCCGCGGCATTCCAACCAGTAACTAGAAATGTAGCCGTCCTGGTTAAACCTGTTATTTCTCCACCAGTTGTTGCCGCACTCTCTTAAAGTTGCTGGAGGTTATGAAGATGCCCATCCCTTTCCTAATTGTTGCATCCTCTTAAGTACTATCCTCCAAGTTGCTTCTGTGTCGATGAAAAACAGCTCAGCTCGCGTGAGTAATTCTGTCCATTGTAGCCATGATACTCATTAGAAACATAAGCAGATATCTGTTAGTAATTAGTCATAAGATCCAATCAAGAGATGATTAGACCTTTTGGTTACTTATTAAGTTAGACTCAAATGAACTCACTTATTGGATTGAGTTCAATCCGAATTAGACACATTGGATTAATGGGTTAATAGTTAAACTCAATGGGTTAGATTTATTGGGTTATTGGATTAATAGTTAATCCAATATAATAAATCCAACCCATTAAGAGGAATATAAAGAGATAAAAACCCTTGGTATTCTTGAATGAAATAAATAGGATTTTTGATTGAATTTTTCATAAGATGAGAAAAATGTGTCTCTTCATCTCCCTCTCCTTCTTCCTCCTCCTTCCTTGGCCGAAACTTCAAGTATGGCTGAACCATGCTTCTTGCTAGCACAAGAAAATGGTTCTTCTCCGAAGGCTTCGTTCATGCGACGAATGAAGGGTATGTTCGTGTGGATACCATAGAGGCGCGGACGCTTGAATGCACTAAGTTCCATATCCAAAGAAAAGGTTGATGTCGGGATTGCGAAGGGCACGCAACACAGGTATAATCCTATTATGTAACTTAGCATAGATTAGTTTCAGAAAATGTTTCTTCTCTTCGCATGGATCCGCTAGATGAGAGGATCTAGTTATTTTTCCGCTGTGTTTCCGCGCCTTTGGGGCGCTAGATTTCAACAGTGGTATCAGAGCTATTTGCGAAGGGATATGCTAAGTTGTTAGTAATTTTATATATGATATAGAATTGCATGACAGGTTTACTGTGATTTGTAAAATTATTAGTCTCAGCCAGACTATGAGTCTCGGCCAGATTGTGAATCTTGGCCAGACTATGAGTCTTGGCCAGATTTTATGTCTCGGCCAAATCCTAAGCCTTGACCGAAAGTTGGTGTGTGACCAACAAGGTTTCGGCCAAGAAAGGTGTTTTGTTGTGAACAAAGCGAAGTTGGTGTGTGACCAACAAGGTCTCGACCAGATGTTTTGTTTGGAATGAAACATAGTTGGTATTGTAGGTAGTAGAGTCTCGGATAAGGCAGCAACTCATAAATGAGTATGCAAAATAAATTTTATTTCAGGGGCGCTGCTCCCTAACCCCTGCAAGGGGCGCTGGCCCTTGACCCCGCCCGCTAACCGGCTAGCGGGACCGCCGTGGCATTGCGGCTCATAATTAGTTGTTCCAATCATAGTAAATTTATGTCATAAAATATTATGAATAGATATGACATAGTGCATGGTTATGGCCCTTTTGACCCCAATGTGATTGGATGCGTGTAATGTTGTAATTCATAATACGGTCTGCGTGTTGTGCCTTCATCTTTTCATTCCTGTTGTAATTTTATACTACACTCGAATGTAACTCGAGTTTCTTTAGATTTCGTAATGTACAAAATTATAAAGAGTTAGTCTTCTGGATGACGGGTGAAAAGGAAGGAAGGACAACAACACACGACAACCAAGGAAGTGCTTGGAGAAGCTGGTTGGACCTAGGTTGACTTATCGCTCTTCTCATTGGCTTGAGAAGATCATAGTTTATAGGGGTCATAACCATGCATGTTTAAACTTGTGTATATGTTGATATATGTCATGATATGCCATGATGTATGCGATGCATGTGTAGCTATCGTAAGTAAGTCTTTTTCATATGTCTACCAAAGTTTGATACTCATTACTACCTCGATCATCTGTAGTCAAGTTTGCCAAAACAAAGTGACTCATTTTATTTTGCTATAGTGTGACTGGACAATTGTGATATCCGACTATTGAACTTTGGATGTGACTTAACTAAATTACCTCAATTGGATTGAGAACTTAAAGGCATAACCTATGAGATGTAAATCATATTATACTAGTCTTGGACGATTAGCCAAAGCTAACTCAAGATGAATTATAATATAGATTTCATAAGATGGGGAAAATGAACAAATAGTGTTGTTCACCTAAGGATACAAGAGTTACATAGGATGTAATTGGTGAACGTTGTCTACCTAAGGTATACAAATCTTGGGCGATTAGCCAAAGCTAACTTAAGATAAGGTATAATATAGATTTTGTCCAATTGGTACACGCTGCCTACCTATTTATACAAGTCTTGGGCGATTAGTCAAATCTAACTCAAGATGAGGTATAATGTGGATCTTGTCCCATTAGAATGTCTTTGCTTATGAGTTTAGAGCTAGTAGTGACTTGCTCCTATCAAGCTTTAGAATTCAATGGGAGAATCATTTAATTAAAGGCCTAATTAAATGATCTGAGTATGATACTTCTCTGCATTTTATTATTGTAGACTACCATGTCGTCTAGTACGTAGAAGACACTATCTCTGCGATCTATCCTTGATAAGGATAAGCTCAATAGAGCTAATTTCCTAGACTGGTATAAAAATATGAGAATAGTTCTCAAGAGAGAAAGAAAAACTATACGTCCTAGAGCAGTCTATTCTTGAAGTAGCCCTGTTACTGCCACTAGAGCTAAAAGAGATGCTTACAAGAAACATCAAGGTGATGCATTAGATGTGTCATGTCTTATGCTCGTCACCATGAACTCTGAGCTTCAGAAGCAACATGAGAACATGGATGCTTT
>JBBMJZ010260879.1:0-18601 GCA_037833815.1 Zingiber zerumbet
GTGACGTGAGCCCCATCATCCTGCTTGAATCGCTAAAGATCCGACCTGGAATTGACCTTCTAAGAGGATTAGGCTTGGATATGTAGACTGAGCTGAGAAAGCCTGACCAGTCGGAGTGGGTCAGGTATTACCTCAAGTGCGCATCCTGTCTCAAATCTAGGCGTCTCAGATCTGGGATCCGGATCTACAAGAACCCGATCGGGAATCATGCTGTTGATGTCATCGGATGATCCTATCTCTTCTTTCCCTAACTGCTAACTGCCACGTCCTCTTACTTCTGACTGTCACGTCACCTTGACTTCTGACTGTCACATCCCTTTGACTTCTGACTGCCACGTTCCATTAATCTTTGATTGTCACGTCACCTTAACTTCTAACTGCCACGTCACCTTGACTTCTGACTGCTACATCCCCTTGACTTCTGACTGGCACATCCCTTTGACTTCTGACTGTCACGCTCCCTTGACTTCTGATGGCCCGATCTTATTGAACTCCACCATTATGCACCGTATCATATACAAAACAAAAAACTTATAATTTTTAAAAATTAATTTAACAATTTTAAATGTCCAATTACCTTGATTAGGTATTTTTATTTATAACTTAGAGAATTTATTTTTTAAAATATTTTACTCATTATAATTTTTATTACTATTTTTATTACACAGGCCTGACCCGTGATGAGAGTCGAACCTCTAGTGGGAAACACGATATGTGGTCCGATTCAAGCTCGACACAATTTAATTTTTGACATGCAATATCAAGCACCGGCCATACCATATAATTACACCTAGCAAAATTGCCAATTTTAATATGATTAATTTTGGATTGAAAAAAAATAGGAAATCTAAAATATTGCCAATTTTAATATGCCCTGTCCATCTCCTATAGGTCATGAATTTTTTTATATAAAAAACAACTTAGTATTTATTAGTCATCTAAGTACATGTGCATATTATCTTAAACGCGTCTCTCAAAATTGTCACTATTCAACTTTGACTTTCTCTCTAATACTCTTATTTCTTATTTTGTTCATGTTTCTATGTTCACATATCTATCTTAATATTCTCATCTTTACAACTTTAATTATATCCTAATATTCAGTGTCATATAACATAGTAGATCTAACTACCGTTTTATAAAACTTTATTTTAAGTTTCAGAAGTATTTTATCATCACATAAAACACCCACCCTTCTCCATTTCAACAACCTTATTCTATGTATATATAATTACAAAATAAATCATTGAATCATGTAATTATGTTCTCTAGATTCAAACTAAATCATCACATTCCTTCTTGGAACTATCTGGAAGAGTTCTGTTCTGGTCTCAATCCCAGTTAATTAAATTTTGTAAATCCTTTCAAACTTGTTGCTGAAGGAACAATATTAAAGTTCTGAAGTCCATGTTTGCAAAAAAATACGTTAAGTGTAAAATGGAATTTCCCTTGTCCACTTTGTTCTTTCCAATTGGATGTCTCCATTGAGCCAACTTGATGTAAGCTTGAAACATGCACCTTTTGAGCTAGGCTTCTTCTTTTCTAATTAATGTCATTGATTATGAGAAATCCAAATGGTAATAACTCCTTCCATTATTGACAATACACTGGTTGATTCATTAATTGATACAAAATTCCTTATACAGTTTCCACCTCCCCCAAGAGAAGAAGGCCCCATGTCAAGACTGCTCGCATGGCATTTGACATGTTCATGTGCTTTTTTGAGGTGCCCTCTTTACTTTCAGAGCTTCTCATGCCAGGTAGTAAAGCCAAGGAATCCATAATTCAGCATCGAGTAAAAGCTCTTCACCGACGAACGAAAACAACGGAAGGACGTCGGTGAGGCAAGGAATCCATAATTGCGAGTCTTGCTGCCCCACTCTAATAGTACACTAAATTTTGATACAGTTTGATGCATTGTTAGGGTTTGATGTGTAGGTCATCTGTATATCAAGTAGGTAGAAAAGGCCAGAAATACTCAGCAATTTATTCATTAATGAAAGCTAAAGCTTCTTGTCGATGTAAACTAAAAGCATCTCCCAGTGCTGTCACATGGACTCATCCTCACGGACAATTCAAATTGAGATAAAAAATACAACACAGGTACCAGTAACTTCTAGTGAGCGTTTACAGGACGGACACTTTAATCCCAGGACACCTATTGGATGCCAGCCCAAACCTCTAATTTAAGTGCCCCTCACACCATCACTGCTCATGCCCCACACCACACCGCACCGCACTCCTCTACTTCTCTGTATAAATGGCAACAGAAGGCACCTCACATAGCATTCAAAGCCGCCACCACCTCCATAAGCCAAGCGCAGCAGCGGCCATGAAGCCCATCCACTACGCCTTAGCTCTTTTGTTTCTCCTCTTGGCCTCATCTCATCTCCAAGCCAGCATGGCAGATTCAGGTAATCCACCAGGCAGAAGCAACTTGCGTGTGTTACAAGTACTGATGAGTTTGATCATGTGAATAGATAGTTGAATTGGCTTAATTTGGTTTAGTTTGGTTTGGTTAGCGTTTTGTCAGAGCAAATGCAAGGTGAGGTGCTCCAAGGCCAGTGTGAAGGACGGCTGCCTCAAGTACTGCGGCTTGTGCTGCGCGCAGTGTCATTGCGTGCCGTCGGGCACCTACGGCCACAAGGACGAATGCCCATGCTACAGGGACAAGACCACCGGCGTCGGCAAGCGGCGGCGGCCAAAGTGCCCGTGAGTCGGTTCTTCGCCACACCTTCGGAGCAGCATCCTTTCTCTCGGGTTCTTCTCATGCATGTCATGTGCCTGCTTGTTTTCTTGTGAGAGTGTCTGATATGTGAGTGGAGATGCATGTACCTAAGTAATCGTGAGCAGTGCTGGAATAAAGTGTTTTTGGTATCTCAATATATATCTTGATTTCTTTTCTGAGAGAACAAGAGTAAAGTGACAGACATTGTAGATAAGCACATACAACGTTGGAAGGGAATAAGGGCAAATTCAAGTGAAATACAAAAACAAGAAGGTACCAAACGAAGACGAGAGAAGAGTGGCTTCGAAACAGAGTCAACGAAAGAATCATGCACCAAGTCAGATGAATTCTTCAGGCTTTATTTATTATACTCGAAATTTTAAAGGAGCAGAATCGAGTACAAGAATCATGTGGCGTTGATCTTTTGTTTATGCAGCCACTTTGCCTTCGACGCTAAGAAACATGAAAAGCCTGAAAAGTAGAAAGGTATCATTTATTAACTTTGTACAGCTGGTTGGGACCGTGGGTTAAAGACCAGTCAGACTGATTATTGTAGATCCTATTAATGCAATGCATGATATCCATGGAGACTGCAGCCAAGAGGAAAAGGAATGGTCAAACAATTCACTGCAAATGAATAAATGAAAGGTCTGCTAGTACCGAAATAGAAGAGGAAGAGCTACTTAAACAAAGATTCATGAAAGAAAAAAAAAAAAAAATGGAGCAACAAGAACTAGAAGCAAATATTTCCTCAAGGAAAAGTCAGGGGCAACATCAACTTCGAGCAGTGAGCAACACAGTCATCATTTGATTGGTAGTGTAAAAAAAACCTATAGGAAATGGATGCTATTCAAGTCCGATAAAGAGAGAACCAAAAAAGCCATTCAGTATTTCAACCAAAATATTCTTATTCTATAGTTGCAAATTACTACTTTCTAACAATGTATAAGTTAGAAGACACACAAAAAAAAAGTTGATTGTCTTATATCACAATATTGGCTTTCTCCACAACGTAATTAAATTAAAGATAAATAAACTCAATCTGGGTTAGAACAAAAAAAAAATTGCTACCATCCCTCTCCATCAAGTTAAATGAACAGGCACCTCTACAAAAACTTTTCTGCAATCTGGATAGCATTTACCATAAAGTAATTAAATTAAACATAAATTGACTCAAGCTGAGGGGAGAAATGATGCTACCATCCTTCCACTAAGACGCATCAAAGGAAATACCTAAGCATCAGGTAAAATGAACAGGCACGTCTACAACAGCTTTTCCGCAATCTGGATAGCATTTAGAGCTGCACCCTTGCGGATTTGATCTCCGCAGACAAACAAGTCCAATCTGTTGTGATTTTGAATGAGTGCATAGTATAAATAGATAACGTTAAAAGGGCTAACAATAATCTGTTTCTGATAGGGTAAATCACGATAATAGCAGTAGAGGGTAATGTAACGGAATATATTACCCGAGATTGCCATCTTGAGACAGATCCTGACGAATACGTCCTACCGCAACATCGTCTTTGCTTGATACCTGGATCATGTATGTTTTAGCAGGGTACTTAAATGGTTTCAATTATTTAATTAAAATGGAGAATGCAGCTAAACAATGGTTAGATGAGAAGTGAGAAGGAATTTTATTTGTTCGTTTTTATTCAAAACATTTTAGATGGCGACTGCAGACAGGGAATATAGTTACTAGCTTTTAAATACCATGATACATTAGTAAAAGTAGAGGGAAACTAACATCCAAAGGTGTAGGGAAACGATTGGAATCTCGGTCATCTACAACTACCAAACCAGTGGCCCCCTCCAGAATGCGCCTAGCAGTATCCTGTATGCAATAAAATTTCAGAATATCAAAGGAGGAATGCATTCAAGCAGTCAAGCAATGTGATACAGCAAATACACCGCAACAACTAGTTGCTGCTTGTTCAAAAGGAGAACCCTCAACATACATGACATCTAGCCAGAAGTAGGGCTATGCTCTTAACAAGGCCCTTAATCTAACAGTAAGATAGTATCTTTGTCCTAGCTACCATGTAGAATCATTGAGGGCAAAGATGATGCCAAAATTTATCAACTCTAGAAGAATGCTTGCACCTCTGACAAGTAATAAATAAATGAACTCCAATTCTCCAAACAAAAAAAACAACAGAAATTAGTCAATTTTCTTCTCATAATTGAGTTAAATTTCATGTTAAATCAACAACAATCTAGGAAAAACAATTAATTAATCATGCCAACAAATAAGAAAGCATGGAAGTGTAGATTATTTTGAGCAAGAATAACCTTGGAGGCCTCATCTTTTTGTTATAAATTACACAAGGAGTGCTAACATGTTTTGGAATTGACGACCGTAGGTATGTAATGGAATAAAGGAAAATATAGATAGAAGAGTGATTGCTTTTATACAATCTGATAATGGGGGTACAGTATGTCCAAGATAGACAGAACAAGTACATATTAGGCCACAGTATGGATACTTTATTGATCCAAGGTGTGAGAATTATTACATATACTGAATATGCAATAAATGGTGCATGCCAATATAAAATACTGTTGGAAATTCAAAATTATTTGAAAGCAAACCAACAAAGAATGCCAAACATAAAAAATAAAAATATTAATAGTTCTAGATATTTATTTGACAGACTAAAAGTTTTTGTAGCACAATCATCTCGCAAAATATGACAAAGAATCACAAACAAGACTCGGTAATGTTTTCCTTTGAGATGTTTATTTAACTGACCTCACTGAGAGGCTTCTCAAATTGAAGATTCACACTTTCTGCATGTGCACGCATCACAGGAACTCGAATGCAAGTTGCAGATACTTTGACATTCTTGTCATTCTGGAGAAAATACATTCTTTAAACAAGTTAATATAGGAAACAAACAATTCCATCAAAAATAAGAAAATATTCTAAAAGTTGATTGTGAATAACACTCAAGCACTTGCCCAAATTTTTCGTGTTTCCTTCACTAGTTTCATTTCTTCCTCATTATAGCCATTAGAAAGAACTGCCGCATTGTGTGAGAACAAATTAAAAGCATACTGCACAGAGAAAAACTTAGATGAATCAAAATCTGGTGCTAATCAACCCCTTGAACATATTTTCCAGAGTAAAGGTGACGACAAGCAACCTGCTGCTTAAAGATTTTACAGGTAGGTTCTTTGCCATCCAAGACCTATAAAATAAACAAGATTATAATGTAATAAGGATGGCAGGTCACAAGTTGATTGCATAAATTTTAAACAAAACAAAGACCTCACGAGTCTGCTGCACCAACTCCTCCATGGCAGCAGCACCTGCACCACTAGCTGCTTGATAGGTGCTGACAACCATCCTAACGACCTGCAAGCAAAAGAACAGGATATAATTTTTCCACTCAATGCTTGGTTATGAAAAATGACAAATTCCAATGATCAGATTTAAACTTCCAATAAATGAAACAGTTGTATTAAACTTAAATCATTTGCTGAATACCACTTCGATAGATTCCAAAAACATTCAATAACAAAAAATCCGTTGGACAACCATAGGAAATCCTTGGAGTCAAGAATGAATCTATCAATTTTCATGATTATATCTATAAAGAAATCTACAACAAAAAGATGTTCTCATTCAGCATAGTGTGCCTGATAATGAATATCTCCACCTCACATCGACCATCTAGACTTAATTGTAATAGTCAAACTACTGAGATAGCGTGTTTCTTCAGGAAAGAAAGATCGATGGAATCCACCTTTCCCTCTGTTTCCTTGGGAGGGCTCTAAGAGGTAAAGAATCAGTGGGAAAGAATTCCTTAGTTGACCAAAATTGTTTCACCAAAATTGAACACCCAATTTGGGTGGGGAGGATTCAGTTTAGCTATGGAAAAAAATCAAGATGATGTTTTTATTCAACTGATTTTTGTTTTTAATGTTTTTACAAAATCATTTCCACAAACTCAAATTTTCCTCCTTTCATCCAAAGAAGCACAAATGAAGGATATAGTATTTTATCCTCTCCCTATCAACTTTTTTTCCCTACCCAGCAGATGTTTGATACTAGAATTAAAATGTTCTACAAAATCTACTCTTTTCCTTGAGGAGGGGACATGCTAAGATTCCATGTATAATTCAAATTTTATCAGTCCAGACCCTATTTCAAACAAATTTACACTTTCACTAATTTAATAATAGTAATTAATATTAATAGCAAGAGAATAGTGCAAGCAATAACTCTTGTTCCCTCATCATTGTAAAAACAATTGCATAGTAGTGAGAATCCATTGAATCAATTAATTGGTACATTATTTTTACTAGTATCAATCACTATTCTATTGAATATTCCTGGAATAGTTCATTCCAATATAATTCATATAGAACAATCCCAATACACTGCTATCAGGCTCAACGTTCTATTTCTTTGAATATTATACAAGGTGCATATAGACATCTTTGAGTGATCCCTTGGAACCACAGTTGTGTCCAAAGATCAAGGCATAACCAATAAAAAGGATACCAACACATAGTATTTGTTGTTTGTGCAATCATGCATGAGTGGCCGTGTTCAACCAACATGTTTTGATGTGTTTGACAAAGGATTTTTAGTTAGGTTTTAGCTTGTGTTGCTGATGTGTAAGAGGAGTTTACAGGAACTTGATAACGTGCATATGAAGCTCGCAGAGCTTGCAATTAGATGAGATGGAGTTGTGATGTTGACTTGGTATGACCAAGATGGTTTCGCTCAAGGCTTAAGAGGTTCATGGTCTGCCAGAGTGGTATGAGACATCTAAAGGACTGCAAGACAAGAAGATTGGAATTGGTTTGATAGTTTTGATGAGAGTCACAAGAGGTAGACTTCATACGTGATAGTAAATAATGACATGTGGAGCAGAACATAGGCTTAGTACACCTGAGGGACCTACAATTTGATGGAAGGTGAACTCTTGGACAACGCAAAGTTGACAACCATAAGACAATGTATTGTAAGAGATTGTGTGACTTGTAACCTCTAGCATTAAGAGAATTTGACAGGCGAACATGAGTTTGTGGTTGTAGTGTAAGCATGGAGTTGACCTTGGAAGATTACAAGGGCTTACGAGGTGTAAATTGAGCAAAATTAGAGATCAAGTTGACTAACGTTTGTCTGTGATTCTTAGTCAATTACTTGGTCGACTAAGATCTTATGTTCTAGTAAAGACTTAGTTTCTGTCTGATTTGAGTTGGCTGGAATGTCAATTGAGTTAACTCATGTGACCATTGGATAGATAAGCTTACTGTATTGGCTAGCTAAGTCAACTGTCAAGATTATTAGTCGATTAAAAATAAAAGTCACTAGTTGATAAGCTTATGATCTTATCCAACTAGTCAACTAAATGCATATTGAGTTTATTTGAAATGTCATCAGTGGATTAGATACAAGACTTGGTCGACTGAACGATAAGGTTATCTTATTTGGATAGCAATCAACTGTCGAACATTCAAATCGATTGATTCCAACCAGAAGCTATCAGCTCCCCTCAAAGGAGTCTTTCATAGTGGGTATTTTAAGTTTGATCCACCAAAAGAATCATTAGGCGGTATCTGAACAATGTAAAGCATTCCCATTACCATTATGATTTCTCTTTTTAACTTTTTATATTGTTTAGATTTAATATTTGCATTTGGAATTGCAATGTAAAGGAATTTTAATTTTTAGGTCATGCACTTTTCCCTCTCCCCCATCCCCCATCCCCCTTTAGATGCAAAATAATCCTAGCATAAATTACTTAAATTAGCAAGTGCATTTTGCACATGAACTGGTTTTACCATGGAATGTGAGTTAAAGTGTGGACAAGACAGTAAGGATGAAAGATAAATATTTTAGGAGAACGGAATGAATACGAATTAGGGAAATTTCATAGGCTATTGCCAACCTCACAATGTCATGTTCTGTGAAGTAAGAACATGCAAAACCCTTGATTTATAAAAACAATAAAAAATAAAAAAAATCTGGCGTATAAATGACAGAAAAAATATATATTTGAAATCGATGTGATATCCAAAAAAGGGGAAGAAAGAGCATGAAACATAAATTAGGAGAGAATCCATAGTCCATATGATATGGACACAAGAAAAGTCGTGCTCCCTAGTGCTAGTTGTAATATAAATGGCATAACCACATCAATAACTGAAAATTGTTCTGTACAAAAAGGAAAAAAATCCAAAAGAAGTTCCTTTTTTTCTTCCAGTTGTTTTTTCATACAACCTGAAGATCAAAATTGGCAAACTTTGAACTCAGGAAAAGGACTGTTAAAAAAAGGAGCTCCAAGAATCAGCGAGAATACATAAGGCTACGAAGCAAAATTCAAGCCAAAATTAAATTTCCAACAATAGATGTTACCTTGGCATGGCGATGCAGTGGCGTAGCAGCCATGAGACAAATAATGGTCGAACAATTAGGATTAGCAATGAGCGCCCCTTTCCCAGACCTTCCTTTGATCTTTATATGGGCCATTGCCTCGGAGTTCACCTCGGGAATAACAAGAGGCACCTCAGGATCCATCCGAAACGCCGAGCTATTATCCACCACGATAGAGCCCCTCTCGACAGCCACCGGACCGAACTCCTTGCTGATCGATCCACCTGCACTGAAGAGAGCAATGTCAATCCCGTCAAAGCTCTCTGGTCGAAGCTCCTCCACCGTATACTTCCGGTCCTCAAAGGTAAGCTGCTTCCCAGCAGAGCGGCGACTGGCGAGGAGGCGGATGTTCCTGTAGGGGAAGTCGCGGTCAGACAGGACGCTAAGGAACTCCTGACCTACTGCCCCCGTGACACCCACAACCGCCACGGAGGGCCCGTCCTCCCGGAGGCTCATGCGGACGGCGGCAGCTGCCGGATTTCGAAGCCGAATTGCGGAAGGTTTCGCGAAGGGAAAGGAGACGGAGAGCGAAGGGGAGGAGAACGGAGAGAAGATGTGGTAGCGGTGAGCTGCCGTTGTCACCTGCATGGCGGCGTCGATTGGCGGCGAAGGCCGAAAGGGAGTTGGAAGACGCAGGCTTAGGGTTTACTGTCAGATTCGAACAAGGGAAACGCGTTTCCTCGATCTAAATTATTGAACAGAGAGAGAAGCCGCGAGCTAACCTAAAACCGTTGGCGGCCGAAGCCCCGCAGTAACGGTTGGACAAAAAGCGGGCCCCATTTGAAGTCAGATAATAGCAAATTGGAAAAAGATCTTCCCGTTCTACTACAAAAGTAAGTTATCGCGATAAAGTCTTTGTTTTTTTTATAAAGGGAGAATAATTATAACAATTGCTTAAATTGATTAATCAATCCTAATCTTCTGTTTAGATGGGTGAGCGAAGGTTCATTAATGGAAGGAGAAGAGAAGGGAATGGAGGAAAGAGGAAGGGAAATAAATATTTATATTCTCCTTATTTGGGAAAGAGGAAAAATTCATTAACGTAACATGTGTTACCGTGTTTGGAAGGAAAGTGAGGGTAATGAAAGTTAAATATATAAAGTTATAAAATTATCTTCACTTTTATTAAAAACTTACGCATTCATAAACCCAATACATCTTGCATACATTTGTTGGTTAAGACTTACGCATTCAAATAATTGTAGCTCATTTGTTAAAGTCGGCGTCGACATCGACGTCGATGTTGACATCTAAGTCGATGTCGATCTCGAAGTTGGTGTCGACGTCGACATCGGTGTCGGCATCGGCATCGCCGCCGAAGTCGGCGTCTGTGCCGAAATCGGAGTCGATGTCTGCGCCGAAGTCGGAGTCGGCGTCAAAGTCGGCGTCGACGTCAACATTAAAGTCGGTATCCGTATTGACGGAGTGTGAGCGTTGGGTGGTGTCAGTTAGACGATACGAGTGTTTTTTATCGTGATACAAATAATACCTAAAAAATGATTTTTAGAATTAATATAATTAATAAAACAGGGATAAAATTAGAATATATATTTTTTTAATTTCTTTTACCCTTCTTTACTCTCTAAATCGGGGTGTAAGAAAATTTTCATTTCATGGGTAAAAAAAGTTAAAGCTTACCCTTCCTTAACTTTCCTTTCCGTAGGTCACTTCTTCTCAAACAGGATCTCAAGTTTCCGTTCTTCTTTTTTCTCCTTCCCTCATTTCCTCCCCAACCGTCCGTAAAATTGAGAGTTTTATATCTAACAAAATAGTTTTTTTATTAATTAATAAATAAAAAAATTATAAAATTTATTCTGAATCTTAAATACTAAAAATAACAAAAGGTGCATCATCTATAGATAATAAAACCAAATTAAAATTATTTATTTATTTTATTTATTGCATTGTCTAATGTATTTTCTAAACTTTTTATTATTTTTCTTATTTTAAATTCTATCACGATATTATCTGAAAAATTTTAGATTACAAAAGTATTTATCACATATAAATATATTTAAGAGAGTTTTTTTTCTTCTATTTAGTTGTAAACTCCGAATCGATTTAGTCAAACAGAAATTGAACACGAACCAAGACAACGGATCAACTACGTAAACTGGGTTATCGACCCACGATCTGAGCCGGCCGAACATCTGGATGAACCATCACGCCGTGGGAAACCGAACCGGATCGGGTCCGATTCGATGCGCTGATCAATACTTCCCATTTGCTTCCAAAATTTGAGAAGAGAGAAAAAATGGCGAGCGCGCAGCGGTTCCCTCCATTTCCCGACAACACCTGGCGCCATCGGACGGGTGTGAGAAAATGATCCCGCGAACGCATCAGCCGTTGGATTTCCAACTTTCCTACTTCTCCAATCCGTCTGCAAATCCCCACCGCCACCGCTGCAGTGCCGTCTCGATTTCGAACCGCTCCCCCAAAAAATGGCGGACTTCGTTTCCCTCTCCATCTCCGCTCCTATACAACCTCCCGTTCCGCCTCGCACTGACTCCCCCATTCGCATCTCTCGATCGCTCCGTCGAAGCCTAGATCGATCATCAAGGTCGAAGAAGAGGGAGCGAGGGAGCGCAATCATCCATGACGGCCAAGGAGAACTGCGCCCCTCGCCTCACCCGGGCGGCTGCCAAGAGATCTATCTCTGCGGTCGCTGCGGATCCTCCTGGCCCGGCCAAGAAGAACCGCGTTGCTCTGGGTGAGATTACTTCGGCCTCCAACTCTGTCACCCACTTCGCAGCCGATCTCTCCATCCCTCCCCCTTCCAAACCCAAATCGAAGCCCGGGAGGAAGGAGCGCTCCTTGGAATCTGCTCCGGTGGAGATAGCCGCCTCGGTGGATGCGGGGTCTGAGGTCCATGACCCTCAGCTCTGCGTGCACTACGCTTCTGATATATACCAGTATCTCAGATCTATGGAGGTTTGACTTCTTCTGAGTTTTTCCCCCTTCGTTTTTTTTTCTGAAGTAATTGAGTACATATGACATTGATTTCGTTGGATTTTTAGCTTGAGACGAAGAGGATGCCAGTGGTGAACTACATGGAGACGGTTCAGAAGGATTCCACAGCTAACATGAGGGCAATTTTGGTGGATTGGCTTGTTGAAGTGGCAGAGGAATACAAGCTGGTATCTGATACCATTTACCTCACCGTTGCGTACATTGATCGATTCCTTTCTTTCAATCCAATAAACCGGCATAGATTGCAGCTCCTTGGTGTCTCTTCCATGCTCATCGCCTCGTAAGTCCTGACAGGCTTTGCCTATCAAATGAGGATCTTTGTGAGTTTTTATCGATCTGTTGATTGATTAGTACTCGACAACTGCAGGAAATATGAAGAGATCACTCCTCCCAGTGTGGAAGACTTTTGTTACATCACCGATAATACTTATACCAAGCAAGAGGTAGTCAAAATGGAGTCTGACGTTCTAAATTTTCTCAAGTTTGAATTGGGCAGTCCTACCACCAAAACCTTCTTAAGGCGCTTTTCTATGGCTGGCGAAGAAGATTATAAAGTGAGTGTTTATTCTCTCTTGGAATTGTATATTTCCAAAATGGCGTTGTTGCTTATATTCTCTCTTGATCAAATTCAAGCAGTATCCAGCTCTTCAATTAGAGTTCTTGTGTTGTTATCTCTCTGAATTAAGCTTACTGGATTATGGCTGCCATCGCTTTTTGCCATCTATGGTTGCTGCTTCCGCTGTCTTTGTTTCTAGATACACTATTAATCCAAAAAACCAACCTTGGGTAAGATATGATTCTTCATATAAGGTGGTTTAGAGATCTCAATTCTGGTGCGAAGCTAACTATTTGTCTACACTACAGAACAAGAAATTAAGCGAGTGCACTGGGTATAAATCAATTGATCTGAAGGATTGCATTCAAGCTCTACTTGATTTACAGTTGAAAAAGAAAGCGCCCAACTTGGTGGCTATCAGAGATAAATACAAACAACACAGGGTAAGTTTATCTAACTGGGAATTAGTCAAAGGTTGAGACAAACTTCGACCATAATTTACTTCCGTCTTAACTTTGCGTTCTTCATTTTGCCAGTTCAAGTGTGTATCCACGTTGGTTCCTCCTCCTGAGATACCTGCAATCTACTTTGATGAGCCCAAGGAATAATTTGCATAAGGGTCAAGGAGCTTTGGCATACTTTTGTCACCTTCTTGCCATTGAGATTTGGAGGAGAATGTCATTGAGATTACACTTGGAGATGAAAGGAGCTCTACAGATGTTGCCGATGTATGAATGCCACTTTTCTCGATTGCAATTAACAATTAATGTTAAGAAAAGTTCAATTGAGTATAGCTTTGTTTCCAAACTAGAGGAGAATCAGGAGATGCTTTTGTTTTGTATGGATAACAGAGGCAATACTTGATCTCAAGGTTTGGTATATTTTTTGAGTTAACATACAAGTTGTGAATTCGCTTCAAGTGGACAGTGTTCTGAAATTGAAACTAATCGGCCAGTTCAACTGGTTAACGTAGGAATAGGAGGCCAACTCAATAGTTTAATTAGTAAAGGAATTTTAATTAAATTGGATTTTGGATTGGTTAGATACGAGCCTTATTTTGTGGTTCATTTATAAAAACTTTGAGCCTTATTATAATAGCACCTCATCATCGGAAGTAACTTCAGCATAATAATTTAATGTTATTAAAAGATTGAGCGAGGGGATTAAAAAAGATTAATTAAAGGAAAAATAATAATAAACTCAGTTAGCATGGGGTGATTAAATCGGTTTAATGGATTTTTTTTATTGGTTATTAGGGTAAATTGATTGAATTGTGGATATAATAATTTGGATATTTAGTGTTGTAAAATAGTCCTGGGTTGAAAAAAAATAAATATATTTTACAAGTTATTCTTTCTGCCATGAAAATTTTAAAAGTTAATATTTTTTTTAATATGTAAATAATAACATGGCTCCTTAGCATCTTGAATGGTTAAACTTTTTAATAGGTTTTTTAATTTATTTTTAATATGTCATAGTAATACCATATCATAAATATAAAAGCTTACTATTTATATAACTTTTTATGAGTCTTACAATATCAATTATACATCTTTATTTATTATTTATTATTTAATATTTCTATATATTTTTAATTAATATTTTTAATTTTATTTATTTATAACTTTTATTTAATATTTAATTAAATATAACTTTTATTTAACTTTCATTTAATTAAATTTATAAATTTTATTTAATATTTAGTTATTTTATGAATGTTAATTTAATTATAGTGTATTTTTTTTAAGTTGTCGAATAAATTTATTTTCAAATGAATTATTAATAATTTATAAAATAAAATATTATAATTAAATGCTCATTAAATAATTTTTTTAAAAAATATTTTGAAAGGTCACATTAATTATTATCTCCCCCTTTAACAAGAAAAAACTAAATTTAAATTTTTAAATATACTTTTCAATTAAAAATCTTAAACCTCATATCAATAATCATTCACATTTTTTGTTACTTTTTTTTTATATATATAAACCTTTGATAAATCTTGCATTGAAGACTTAGTAATTTTGATTTACACGGACTCTAATTGTTCTAATATACAAATAAGGGCATATTCAATAGTTAAATTTCTCAATAAACTTTTTTATTTTTTTGTAGTTTTCAATATATCACATCATAAGTATAAAAACTTTTAGAATATTTTTAATAGTTAAACCTCTTAATAAATTTTTTTATAATTTTTAATATGCCACATCAATGCTATATTGCAAACATAAAAATATACTATTCTCTCTACAATTAAAAACCTCCATACATTTTTTTTGTCCTACATTATAAATCACATATCTTTATTTATTATTTAATATTTATATATAATCTTCATTTGATATTTTAATTAATTATAATTTTTAGTCTAATTTATTTATAATTTATAATTAATAAATTAATAAATTAATGATTTCTAATTTAATTAAATTTATAATTTTTATTTAATATTTAATTTACTTATACATTTAATTTAATTTAATTATAGTTATTTGTATATTTTTTTAACTTATCTCAAATATATTTATTTTCAAAAGAAAAAATATACCATTTTAATTATTACTAACTATTTATGAAATAAAACATTATAATTAAATATTTTATCAAATAGTTTATTTTTTAATTATTTGAAAAGAGCCAATCATGTATATTAATTAATGACTCCACCTTATGAAGAAAAAAGTAAAATTTAAAATTCAAACTTAAAAAACCTCTTCTATACCATCATAAAAGTTTTTCTTTTAAAAAAATAATTTTATAAATCTTTTGACAAAATTAATATTGGAGACTAAGTAACCAAAATTGTCCATTGACGTTTCTATTAATTCATCCTTAGCCTAATATAAAAGAAGTAAATCATCAATAAATAATATAAAAGAGGTAAATCATCAATAATTAATAACCACTAGTATATTGAAAAGAGTCAATCATGTATATTCATTAATGGCTCCACATTCGGAAGAAAAAAAAAGTAAATTTTAAATTTCAAACTTAAAAACCTCTCCTACATAATCTAAAAGTTTTTTTTAAAAAAAAAATTTTATAAACCTTTTGACAAAATTTATATTGGAAATGCTCTAAGTAACGAAAATTGTCCATTTTATTAATTCATCCTTAGCCTAATATAAAAGAAGAAAATCATTAATAATTAATATAAAAAAAGGTAAATCATCAATAATTAATAACCACTAGTATACATACCATATATCCAACATATAGGATAATTTTTGCCACATATAGGGTTTCGGCCCGTGCTTATCAATTTAACGAAGCATAAGGGCGTTTGCCCCAGTGTTGATATAATTGGTTTTAAAATCAATTCCTAATATAATAAAACTGAGATATTGTTTTGTTTTTATCTAATTTTTTAAAATATAAATACCAAATCATACATCACTTTCATTTTAATTTATCAGTTTTAATATTTACACACAATTATTTTATTGCAAATCGATTGGTGAGACACGTGGATCTTATTGATTCGATTCTCGAAACTTGTTACAGCGACCCAATTTCAGAGGTGGGAAAGGAGCCGTGTCATATTTGGTCGCGGCGCGCAGACGCACTCCAACGGCTTCGCCTTGGGCATGGTCAGCCCCGGCCCTTCGGCCATGTCCACCTCCTCCTCCTCCCCCGCCACCTTCTCCCACTCAAAGCAGTGAAGCAAAGTGGCGACCGCCAGGCCGATGACTCGCACGGCGAGGCCTTCCCCGGGGCACCTGCGTCGCCCATACCCAAACGGAAGCATCCTCAGCCCGCCGCCCTCCTCCCCGTCTCGAAACCGTTCCGGTCTGAACTCCTCGGGATCCTCCCACACCAAGGGGTCCCTGTGAATGGCCCACGCGTTCACCAGCAGCATGGTGCCGCGAGGGACGGCGTAGCCGGCCACGGTGGCGTCTTGGGTCGACTCGTGGGGCAGGAGCAGGGGGGCGACGGGGTAGAGACGGAGGGTCTCGCGGATGACGCAGTCGAGGTAGGGCAGATTGGGGAGGTCGTCTTCCTCCGGCATGCGCCCGGGGCCGATCTCCGCGTCCAGCTCCGCCCTGGCAGTTCGAAGCACATTGGGGTGGTTCAGCAGAAGGCACATCGCCCATTCGATGGTGAGGGCCGATGTGTCCGTTCCCGCCGACAGCAGAGCCTTCGATCGGAGGGATCAGAGGAGCAATTTGAATCATGAACAAGTAGGAGAAGTCATTGATTTAGTTAATTGCTTACCGCAACGACGCCTTTAACGATGTCGTCGGTGTAGAATTGGGGATCTCTTTGTTGCAGAGATAGCATAACATCGATCACGGCCGTCTTACCCTCGCTCCGCTTACCGGTCGCCGCTGCGTCGTTGGCATCGCCACCCAACTGACGGCGGTGACGTTCCACAAGTTCCCCAAATAATCGATCCCTCTTTCGCTGGATTTCCAGGAACTTCCTTTCCGTCGCTCGCCAACCTAACCACCGAAGCCACGGGAGGAAGTCCGCCGCGCTCGCCACCCCACTCTCCGCGAACGCCTCCTCAATCATCATCCTCAATCGCCGCCGCCGCTCCTCCGCGATTATTGAATGAATAATGATCCCAAGGATTGTGGAAGTTGGAACCTTAACCCCTACAACAAGAGGAGTTTCTGGGTTCGGTTCTACTAGCCAAAATGTGCCTGCAAAGGAAGTTTTTGGGTTTGGTCCTACCAGTATACCCAATATTCCAAAGATACCCGAAAATACTGAAGAAGAACAAGGCACTTCTCTGGATGATGAATGTGATCAGATATATAACAACTTCCTTATTAACTCTTTCCATATAGCAACACCTTCGCAGCAAAAGAATAAGGAAGTAGTGACGGAAGAGCAAATTCAACAAATGCAGAAGGAAGCACGGCTTTATGCAATTGAACAACATAAATTTCTTGAAGAACAAGCCTATCTTGATCTGGTTGATGGCCATTCATCTATTGAACGAAGCATAGAGATGACCAAAAGAATTCTCCGAGACTCAAGAGTTTATCGACAACAACTTCAGGATGAATTGAACAAGCAAAATGCTTCTTCATCATCATCAGCATCCAATACACATTATCTTTGTGTATTTACAAGCAGTGAGGACTCTGAAACTGATGATTATATTCACTACTTACAATATCTTGCTTTACAGGATACACCTCACGCCACTCCTATTGAAGAGGAATTTACTAATCCCTTCGCGAAAGGTGGCGGAGATGGTGAAATTTTGGCAACAACACTAACGGAAGGCGATGCTGGTCACTCCGGCAGTAGCATCACTGATTGGGTTACTGATTACCCGCAGCTTCAACAATTACAGGAACAAATTTATTCCCAAGAAGCATCATCTTATCGCCCACCAGCAGATGTGACTATGAATCCAGTTGGTTATCCTCCTAATCGACCACCTGTCAAGGAAGAACCAATAAGTCAAGCTACACCTCCCCGAAGTAATTTTAAGCGTGATAAGAATTCTGAATGGTGGAATCTACCTACGGCTCAACAGCAGACAGGGGCCATGCTGGTACTTCCCCCAGAACTATATAAGGTGGAGGACGTGTTCCTACGATGGGAAGCCATCACCAAGAATGTGGTCTCCCTTCAGAACTTTACGGATAATCTTGACAAAGCAGAGTATATTGAAAATTTACTTGGAGAAACAGAAAGATTGACATGGATACAATGGAGGATGTCCTATCCAAATGAATACCAAGAGTTAGTTAACTCCAGTGAAGGAAGAAATGGAACTCAGAATATTATCTCACAAATAAGAAGGGTATTCTTACTGGAAGACCCTTTTCAAGGCTCAACTGATATGCAGGACCGTGCCTATCGGGATCTAGAACGACTTACCTGTACGCAGGTAAAAGATATTATTCCATTTCTAACTGACTATATGAATCTTGCTGCAAAAACAGGAAGACTCTTTGCTGGACCAGAATTATCGGAGAAATTTTGGTTA